>JAXIVJ010002096.1:0-115000 GCA_036785665.1 Chirona hameri
ATGGAACCAACGAGCGAGATGCTACCTCTCAGTTCACGATCTTACATGTTGGCCCACAACGAAAAGTGTGGTGAGACATGGATGACGAATCTTTTTCAACATTTTTCCAATTTTAATGAGCGGCACACGTCTACACGAACGGATCAGCGAGACAACCCGTTGCTTCCAGCATCGACCAGCACAAAGGAAGTTATGAATATTAATGGTAAGCGTTCAACTGGCAGCCCTCCTTGTTCCTTCCTTACATTTTCAGAGCAAAGCAAAACTTTGGCATGCACTTTCGCATCCTCATTTAGCATATTGTTTACGTGCTGCTGGTTTACTAAAAGCACGGCGTGAACTGACAGGCAACATATTGTTTACTAAAAGAAAGGCGTGAACTGACAGTGGGTTAGTGTTGAAACGGCCCATCGTAGCATCAACCCACCGAGAGGGCATATTTAACCTCCCACACTGCCCCGGTATAATGAGATAATAAAACGCACCTCCTTTGTGAATTCGCCAACAACAATATCATTCGCCAGTCAAAGCCGTCAGAACAGCCGACTGACAATGCGCACAGTTTCCGCGGTGGAGATCAAAGCGGGCCTCGGGCCCAGCGGCCCGGTCAGGTCCGCATCACCTTCGTATGAAGACCGAGCGGCGAGCCGCGGGACGGCCGCCCGACCGGGCCCGACCCGGAGCGGTCTGTTGTGAGGACTTGGCGGCCGTGCCAGGAGTCATGCCACGCCCTGAGAGCGGCGCGGAGGTGGCGAGCCAGCCGACCAGCCGACCGGCCAGGCCAGGCAGGCCAGGCCAGGCCCTGAGAGCGGCGCGGAGGTGGCGAGCCAGCCGACCAGCCGACCGGCCAGACCAGGCCCAGAGCGGGGCGGAGGCGGCGAGCCAGCCGACCAGCCGGCCGGCCGGCCAGGCCCCAGAGCGGGGCGGAGGTGGCGAGCCAGCCGACCAGCCGACCGGCCAGGCCAGGCCCAGAGCGGGGCGGAGGTGGCGAGCCAGCCGACCAGCCGACCGGCCGGCCGGCCAGGCCACGCCCTGAGAGCGGGGCGGAGGTGGCGAGCCAGCCGACCAGCCGACCGGCCAGACCAGGCCCAGAGCGGGGCGGAGGCGGCGAGCCAGCCGACTAGCCGACCGGCCAGACCAGGCCCAGAGCGGGGCGGAGGTGGCGAGCCAGCCGACCAGCCGACCGGCCAGACCAGGCCCAGAGCGGGGCGGAGGCGGCGAGCCAGCCGACCAGCCGGCCGGCCGGCCAGGCCCAGAGCGGGGCGGGAGGTGGCGAACCAGCCGACCAGCCGACCGGCCAGGCCAGGCCCAGAGCGGGGCGGAGGTGGCGAGCCAGCCGACCAGCCGACTGGCCGGCCGGCCAGGCCAGGCCACGCCCTGAGAGCGGGGCGGAGGTGGCGAGCCAGCCGACCAGCCGACCGGCCAGACCAGGCCCAGAGCGGGGAGGAGGCGGCGAGCCAGCCGACCAGCCGACCGGCCAGACCAGGCCCAGAGCGGGGCGGAGGTGGCGAGCCAGCCGACCAGCCGACCGGCCAGACCAGGCCCAGAGCGGGGCGGAGGCGGCGAGCCAGCCGACCAGCCGGCCGGCCGGCCAGGCCAGGCCAGGCCCAGAGCGGGGCGGAGGCGGCGAGCCAGCCGACCAGCCGACCGGCCATGCCACGCCCTGAGAGCGGGGCGGGGAGGCGGCGAGCCAGCCGACCAGCCCCGACCGGCCGACCGGCAGGCCGGCCAGGCCCAGAGTGGGGCGGAGGCGGCGAGCCCAGCCGACCAGCCGACCGGCCGGCCAGGCCAGGCCAGGCCCAGAGCGGGGCGGAGGCGGCGAGCCAGCCGACCAGCCGACCGGCCATGCCACGCCCTGAGAGCGGGGCGGAGGCGGCGAGCCAGCCGACCAGCCGACCGGCCAGGCCACGCCCTGAGAGCGGGGCGGAGGGTGGCGAGCCAGCCGACCAGCCGACCGGCCAGACCAGGCCCAGAGCGGGGCGGAGGCGGCGAGCCAGCCGACCAGCCGGCCGGCCGGCCAGGCCAGGCCAGGCCCAGAGCGTGGCGGAGGCGGCGAGCCAGCCGACCAGCCGACCGGCCGGCCAGGCCAGGCCCAGAGCGGGGCGGAGGCGGCGAGCCAGCCGACCAGCCGACCGGCCAGGCCAGGCCAGGCCAGGCCCAGAGCGGGGCGGAGGGCGGCGAGCCAGCGACAGCCGACCGGCCAGGCCAGCCCAGAGCGGGGCGGAGGCGGCGAAGCCAGCCGATCAGACGACCGGCCGACCGGCCAGGCCACGCCCTGAGAGCGGGGCGAAGGTGGCGAGCCAGCCGACCAGGCCGACCGGCCGACCGGCCAGGCCAGGCCCAGAGCGGGGCGGAGGGTGGCGAGCCAGCCGACCAGCCGACCGGCCGACCGGCCAGGCCAGGCCCCAGAGCGGGGCGGAGGCGGCGAGCCAGCCGACCAGCCGACCGGCCAGGCCACGCCCTGAGAGCGGGGCGGAGGTGGCGAGCCAGCCGACCAGCCGACCGGCCAGGCCACGCCCTGAGAGCGGGGCGGAGGTGGCGAGCCAGCCGACCAGCCGACCGGCCAGACCAGGCCCAGAGCGGGGCGGAGGTGGCGAGCCAGCCGACCAGCCGACCGGCCGGCCGGCCAGGCCAGGCCCAGAGCGGGGCGGAGGTGGCGAGCCAGCCGACCGGCCGACCGGCCAGGCCAGGCCTGAGCGGGGCGGAGGTGGCGAGCCAGCCGACCGGCCGACCGGCCAGGCCCTGAGCGGGGCGGAGGTGGCGAGCCAGCTGACCGGCCGACCGGCCAGGCCAGTCCCAGAGCGGGGCGGAGGTGGCGAGCCAGCCGACCGGCCGACCGGCCAGGCCAGGCCCAGAGCCGGGCGGAGGTGGCGAGCCAGCCGACCAGCGACCGGCCAGGGCCAGGCCAGAGCGGGGCGAGGTGGCGAGCCAGCCGACCAGCCGACCGGCCAGGCCAGGCCCAGAGCGGGGCGGAGGTGGCGAGCCAGCCGACCAGCCGACCGGCCAGGCCAGGCCCAGAGCGGGGCGGAGGTGGGCGAGCCAGCCGACCAGCCGACCGGCCAGGCCAGGCCCAGAGCGGGGCGGAGGTGGCGAGCCAGCCGACCAGCCGACCGGCCAGGCCAGGCCCAGAGCGGGGCGGAGGTGGCGAGCCAGCCGACCAGCCGACCGGCCAGGCCACGCCCTGAGAGCGGGGCGGAGGTGGCGAGCCAGCCGACCAGCCGACCGGCCAGGCCACGCCCTGAGAGCGGGGGCGGAGGTGGCGAGCCAGCCGACCAGCCGACCGGCCAGGCCACGCCCTGAGAGCGGGGCGGAGGTGGCGAGCCAGCCGACCAGCCGACCGGCCAGACCAGGCCCAGAGCGGGCGGAGGTAGCGAGCCAGCCGACCAGCCGACCGGCCGGCCGGCCAGGCCAGGCCCAGAGCGGGGCGGAGGTGGCGAGCCAGCCGACCGGCCGACCGGCCAGGCCAGGCCCTGAGCGGGGCGGAGGTGGCGAGCCAGCCGACCAGCCGACCGGCCAGGCCAGGCCCAGAGCGGGGCGGAGGTGGCGAGCCAGCCGACCAGCCGACCGGCCAGGCCAGGCCCAGAGCGGGGCGGAGGTGGCGAGCCAGCCGACCAGCCGACCGGCCAGGCCAGGCCCAGAGCGGGGCGGAGGGTGGCGAGCCAGCCGACCAGCCCGACCGGCCAGGCCAGCCCAGAGCGGGGCGGAGGTGGCGAGCCAGCCGACCAGCCGACCGGCCAGGCCAGGCCCAGAGCGGGGCGGAGGTGGCGAGCCAGCCTACCAGCCGACCGGCCAGGCCAGGCCCAGAGCGGGGCGGAGGTGGCGAGCCAGCCGACCGGCCGACCGGCCAGGGCCAGGCCCAGAGCGGGGCGGAGGTGGCGAGCCAGCCGACCGGCCGGCCGGCCAGGCCAGGCCCGGGGCGGTGATCGGAAGAGGAGCGTATACGAAGGGGCCGCTGTGAGCTGGCGGTAATTTTGAATCAACGCATCAGTGTTGGCGCTGGGAAATGGTAACATTTATTAATAAACAGCTACGTTCCAAATTCTTGGAGTGGTGCACGACGTTGTGAATAATATGTAGTTAAAGCTAATGAAAGACAGCAATGCTAATGAAAGTCCACCGCTGTCACTTATCCGTAACGCAGTCCCGAAAGTTAGGGTGCACCTGTCGCTACCCAGTCGGGCTGGCAGGATTGATTGACCTCCTCAAAAACAGCTCGAGCTGCGGGCTCACTAACAGAGCTCGGCTCGGCTGGGCGGCTGGACGGCCCGTCAGAAGTTGCTGGCTCACGCCTCACAGACAGCTCGGCTCGGCTCGGATGGGCGACTGACGTCTGACGGGGCGGCAGTTCACGCCAATTACTGGCGCCTGTGATTAGCAGCGGGCATGACACGGGCGCCGCTTCTGAAGAGCGCGGCACGTACTCTCCCCGCCCGCGGTCGGTGCAGCTACTGATCGCGTTCTCACAGTCTGGTGCAGCTTCTGTCCCCGCTCCAACAGCGCAGAGCAGCTCCTGGTCCCATCCATCTGGTTCTCCGTATGGAAGCTCAGAAGCTCCAGACTATCTGGCACACATCACTTACGCTTAAACTATGCGCGTCTGCTGCCACTCGGAGCGGGGAACGCTCTCTGCAACCGATCGTGCAGCTGAACGCTGGGACGGTTACTTGCCGTCATCAGTCGGCATTAGATGGAACGACCGTGTCTTACGAAATGAGCCGCTTGTGAATGCGAGCAACCGAGCAACTCTACAAGAATTCACATTGCTTTAAAGGAAATAGTTCACCTTGGAATTTGTTTACCAAACACGATTTGATTATATTTTTAATACAATTTCTTTTTATATTATCAAAAATATAAATATCGCGCCGATTTGTATATTTTCGCCTATATTTTCTAAATATAAAAAAATATAAATATATAAAATATATATTTTATATCTTATATTTTCGATAAATATATCGCCTTATATCGCGCCGATTCAGGACAGAAGGCCGTAAATTTGTATTGTTTATCAAAACTATATGCATACTCTCTGAGTCAGAGTCCTGACGTCACGCGAATGTAAAAAATGGTTCAGCCAATCAGATTCGAAAGTAGTCGCGTAAAGATAGACTCGCATTGGAGATGTGCCAACCGGCGGCCGGCGGTTCGCTTCCTAGCACCAGCTGCAAGCTGATTGGCTGATCGTATAGCCTCTGCCCGGGCTAGAACCAGTACACCATTCTTTCGCCAGCACCGCATTCCTTCGCCAAAAAATACATATATTCGGCTGGAGAGTCTTTTCAGTCAAGAAAACTTGCAGATAGGGGTTTCCCAACACGGGCTACAAAACTGCTATTTCAGTTTAAAACTAATGTTGAAGGTGAACTATTTCCTTTAAGTAAATTGTATGACGAGCAGGATGATATTGTGATAGCCGCACTACCTAATGGACAAATCATGAGTGTGTGCATTTCTCGAAAATCCCTTTAAAGGGACATTGCCACCTCGCAGGCCAATATGGAGTTTTTGGTGTGTATCGGTCGATTAAGCGTGTCCGATTTCACCTGCAAAATTGTATTCCCGAAACTCCCCCCATTAGATAAAAAAAATACATTTGCATTTTGCACCACTCATGCTTGCCAAGCATTCGTAAAATTGGAGTCGCCATATCACTATTTAGAATCACTTCTTTGCGGACTGTTATTTTCTTTTGAATGTTGCAAACTCAACATTACCATTCCGTCAGTGCACTTTAAAATTAAAAAGAGTATGCAGTAAATTATATTTTCGACAACCGTAGCCTCTTTCATAATAAAACAGCAAGAATTGGTATGGCTCGACTTTGGGACCGTAGGAGTTATGTGACCTATACCTTATAACACAGATAGACTTTTAACCCGCGCAGCGCTGGGGGGTAAATTTTACCCCCCCTCCCGGATTTTCTCCATAACTTGACAACTATGACAGATATAAAAGTGAAACTTACGGTAGCTTATGGTGCATCAATTCTACGTCTTCTGCCATTTTAATTTTTAAATTCGTGAAAATTTGTGGCAGATAATGACGTTTTAGTGACGTCATGCCATGTCATTTTTGGTGAAAAAACGTTAAATGTTTGACAAATCGTAGAAAATAGCGTGTTACTGCAAATTGCAAATACAAGGCGTCAAAAGAAGGGAAATAACATTGTCTTTGACATGGCTATCTCAGATTTGCAAAATTTTGGGTTTTTGACCCCCAAAAATGCAAAAAACAGATTTTTGGGGAAGAATTTCCACACAAGTTTTTTGTTTGAAGATTTTCAAAAAACGGAAGATATATTAGAGAACCGAGTATGAACGATGTTCAAACCAAATTTCAAAGCCATTTCTTTATTTTTGACCGACTTATGGCTCTCTAAGAACAAGTAACTCATGACGTCATTTTTTTAAATTGCGTTTTTTGGCTTTTACTGACCAGATACAGACAAATAAATGCCGCCACTGTATTTCGAAGACAAAACTAGTCTAGAAACATGCAATGTTGATTTAGATTAATCAATTTCAAATTTTGACTTTATTGTGACCTGACCTTGACCTGAGGACGATTATATGGTTTCAGGCTGTGAAAATGGCTGCTTCTATCGAATTATACGTGTAAAATAACCCATACAACATGTGTCGCATGGCTTTCGTAGACCTGTGACCTTGTGTGACCTGACCTTGACCTTGACCTTTGCTTACAATTTCACTTTTACTTATGCGGGAAATGCATTATACACTCTGGAGCATTTTGTGAGATAATAGTTGCAATATAAGGCTTTGGATGGAAAGTATAGCCCCAAAAACTCAAATACTTACATTTTACATTTGACCTGACCGTGACCTGACATGTGACCTTATTTTAAGAATTTCGAGTATGCATTCGATTCTTCTCGTTGAGAGCTTGCGATCGCCGCACTGTGCGTCTCGCTGCGGTTATTGGTTCGGAAGATACGAGGGGGGGTAAAATTTACCCCCCCAGCGCCGCGCGTTCGGCTGGAGACCCCAGCGCCGCGCGGGTTAAAGGTCAAGTCTCGGCGAGTTCGTACGCTTTGGCTTTGGGCGGGCGCCAATACCACAGCCAAACTGGATGAGAGCGGCCATCATGAATCTAGTACTGAGCATAGCTGGGACCAACGTTTTGGAGTCAGAAATAAATACAAAATGTTTTGCCGATACACTGCTTTAGGTGCTGCAGGAGCAAGTTTGAGCTTGAGCATACATGATTGTTGATCCCCACCATTCATTTAAGTTGCTTTTTAGAAATCCTCCGGAGGTGGCAATATCCCTTTAAATACAATCCACTAAATAACTCATAATCATGAGTTTGTATTCCCACAAGAGTAGCGGCGCCCTAAACCCCCAAAGCACTACTACATGAGTTTGTATTAAATACATTTTTCTAAGAAACTATACAATAGTGTTAAAGTAGACATGGCATCGCAGAGATCCTTTGATCAGCGCCCCTAATCACGTGACTCCAGCCCGGGGCTGGAGGGAGGGATATCCGTGCTGACAGGTGATCAACAAAGAGCCCCTGCGCCTAACAAACACACGCTCCGCTCTGTGTATATGGAATGACTGCCAGCGACGGAGCCGGCCAAGTCCGCCGGGCGCCGGCCCGACCGTACCGGATGCCACGCCTTTCTTGGGGGAGATAAGACGTCCAGGTCAGTTATCAGTAAGATGGGGATGATGGCAGAAGTGCGATATTATTTCAAATATGTTTAGTTCATGCTATGAAAAAACGACAAGCATTTATGCGCGATGAAAGGAAATAGTTCACCTTCGGAATTTTTTTCAGAACACGATTATATTATATTTTTTAATACAGTTTCTTTTTTTCTGTTAAAAAATGGTCCTACATCGCGCCAATTCAGGACAGAAGGTTGTAAATTATTGATTTATGGTGTGCGTTATTGGTCTGCGCATGCTCCATGGCAGTGCTGGCACTTTCAGACGGTACGGTACATCATATATGCGCCGTATTCCTTCGCCAAAAAGTCAAATATCTTCGGCTGGAGAGTCTTTTCAGCCAAGAAAAGTTCCAGATAAGGATTTCTCAACACGGGCTACCAAACTGCTATTTCAGTTAAAAACCCATGTTGAAGGTGAACTATTTCCTTTAATAGTGATAAACCTTAATAGGGAATAGTTCACCTTTAAAGGAAATAGTTCACCTTCGGAAATTTTTCAGAACACGATTTTATTATATTTTTTTAATACAGTTTCTTTTTTCTGTTTAAAAATGGTCCTACATCGCGCCAATTCAGGACAGAAGGTTGTAAATTATTGATTTTATGGTGTGCGTTATTGGTCTGCGCATGCTCCATGGCAGTGCTGGCACTTTCAGACGGTACGGTACATCATATATGCGCCGTATTCCTTCGCCAAAAAGTCAAATATCTTCGGCTGGAGAGTTTTTTTCAGCCAAGAAAAGTTCCAGATAAGGATTTCTCAACACGGGCTACAAAACTGCTATTTCAGTTCAAAACCTATGTTGAAGGTGAACTATTTCCTTTAACATGGGGTTTTGAACTGAGATAACAGATTTGTAGAGCAGATCGAGAAATGGATTGTGGGAAAAAAATAGCTCGCTACGTTAAGTAATTTCGGCACAGGACTAGTGGGCCCCTTTTAGAAGAAGAAGTTTAATTTCCCCGAAACTTGCTTCGGGTGCTCACAACAGTTGTTTACGTTACAAGTGCAGCCTGCGTATATATGCCCAAGCCCTAAAGTCCATCGTTATTGTGTGCAATAGTTTCCATATCCAAGCTACTATATGCATGACGTCATAATTGTCAAGAAGTTGTTGATGACCATGAAGGAGAAAAGAGAAACATGACCATTTTTTCGACAGATATCCATCTATCGTCCAAACAAATGCCACATTCGGTTTTTCAGCTCGAAATACCCCGTATAGCCAAATTTCAACACAACTTTCAAGATGACCTATTCCCTTTAAAGGAAATAGTTCACCTTCAACATGGGTTTTTAACTGAAATAGCAGTTTTGTAGCCGGTGTTGAGAAATCCTTATCTGTAACTTGTATTGGCTGAAAAGACTCCCCAGCCGAAGATATTTGACTTCTTGGCGAAGGAATACGGCGCATATATAATGTACCGTACCGTCTGAAAGTGCCAGCACTGCCATGGAGCATGCGCAGACCAATAACGCACACCATAACAGTAATAATTTACGACCTTCTGTCCTGAATTGGCGCGATGTAGGACCATTTTTGAAAATAAAAAAGAAATTGTATTAAAAAATATAATAAAATCGTGTTCTGAAAAATTTCCCGAAGGTGAACTATTTCCTTTAAACCAAAGATGCTGTCAAGATTTCGATAAAATGCAATTGCCTCTCAACGTGTCTTTGAATGAGCGTTCCGATGAATGAGTAGCTCACGCAGCACGTGTCGACAGCTGCGCTGGACCAGGCCGGGCTGCACGTGCTGCACATGCGTGCTATATTGGTCGGCGGCATGTGGTCAGAATTTGGGCGGCTGACGTGGTCGGAGGCGTGCTGGTTGGATGTAGTCTGACACACGGCACGTGCAGTCCTGCGCTGCCAATGCCTGTGTCCGACCAGCGGCACCCACCGCGGCCGAGTAACGAACAGACTGGGCTGGCTGGATGCCAGCGGTGAGCAGCAACTTAGCATGGCACGGCTAAGGTTGATGAAATGTCGGCAAATTCTACCAAGCAGGACAGATATATTCTGCTTTGTCGGGAAATTGTGAGTTATGCATGACAAATATGGATATAATGATGACGGTAATTCAATTATATTTTACACAAAGCGTTCGTTAACAAGTACCATGTTCACTGTGATTGAGTGAAGGAATATCAGGTCAACGTCACAGATATAAACCGTCCAGACACTTTAAAACAAGATAAACTATGCTCGACGAGGTAGACTATGCTCGACGAGATAGACTATGCTCGACGAGATAGACTATGCTCGAGATAGACTATGCTCGACGAGATAGACTATGTTCGACGAGGTAGACTAGGCTCGACGAGATAGACTATGCTCGACGAGATAAACTATGCTCGACGAGATAGACTATGCTCGAGATAGACTATGCTCGACGAGGTAGACTATGCTCGAGATAGACTAGGCTCGAGATAGACTATGCTCGAGATAGACTATGCTCGAGATAGACTATGTTCGAGATAGACTATGCTCGAGATAGACTATGCTCGACGAGATAGACTATGCTCGACGAGATAGACTATGCTCGACGAGATAGACTATGCTCGACGAGATAGACTATGCTCGACGAGATAGACTATGCTCGACAAGATAGACTATGCTCGACGAGATAGACTATTCTCGACGAGGTAGACTATGCTCGACGAGATAGACTATGCTCGACGAGATAGACTATGCTCGACGAGGTAGACTATGCTCGACGAGGTAGACTATGCTCGACGAGATAGACTATGCTCGACGAGATAGACTATGCTCGAGATAGACTATGCTCGACGAGATAGACTATGCTCGAGATAGACTATGCTCGACGAGATAGACTATGCTCGACGAGGTAGACTATGCTCGACGAGATATACTATGCTCGACGAGATAGACTATGCTCGAGATAGATGTAGACGAGATAGACATAGACGAGATAGACGAGATAGAAACAAGATAAACTCTAAACGAGACAGACTATGCTTGACGACGATGATGGTGTTCTGTTTGGCCAGCTATGATGAAGACCAGCCCGCTGTGCACCATTGGGAAGTTCGCTGCCATACGCATGGAGTATCGTTGAGAAGCATGTGTATTTGTTACGAGCGGGAACAAGCTGATTATGAGCGGCCCGACCCGGCCCGACCCGGCCCGACCCGACCCGGCCCGTGGCGACGCTTTTGAGCTCATATCTCTGCAACCGCACGTACGATTGACAAGCGGACTTCTTTGCTTAGCAGCCCCATATAACTTACCCTGTTTAAGACCAGTGTCGGCTCATGTGGGTGACTACCACTGCGCGTGGCGCGTGCCGCGTGAGGGATGTTGAAAAGTATTTTTCCGAATAACTCCGCAACGGCTGGGCAGATTATGTGCAAATTTCGTGTGTGGTTAGGGACCCCTCAACCGCCACTTTCACACAACTCAGGGGTGGGGTGACTCTGCACGTGCGCACGTGCACACCCCTATTCTATATCTCAGGAACAGCTGAGCCGATTGTGTTAAAATTTGGTGTGTGGTTAGGGACCTCTCAGCCCCCACTTTCCCACAAGTCAAAGGTGGGTCCCTCTGCACGTGCACACGTGCGCACTCTTTTTTGTATCTCAGAAACTACTTGCCAGATCGAGTTGAAATTGCCCATACATTTCCTTCGCGCTCGCTCGTTCATCGCCAACTACGGCGCCTTACTAGTGTATGTTATCATCGCTTGTTTCTATATCAACTGCATATTCGTACTCGCTCGTCGTGAGACAAATACATGATTTGAGTCCTCTAAAACAACCTTTTCATAACTCACGTGAGTATTTCATAACAACACCACAGCTAAACTCTATGTTTAGTGTAGAGTACCACAGATAAACTCTATGTTTAGTGTAGAGTACCACAGCTAAACTCTATGTTTAGTGTAGAGTACCACAGCTAAACTCTATGTTTAGTGTAGAGTACCACAGCTAAACTCTATGTTTAGTGTAGAGTACCACAGCTAAACTCTATGTTTAGTGTAGAGTACCACAGCTAAACTCTATGTTTAGTGTAGAGTACCACAGCTAAACTCTATGTTTAGTGTAGAGTACCACAGCTAAACTCTATGTTTAGTGTAGAGTACCACAGCTAAACTCTATGTTTAGTGTAGAGTACCACAGCTAAACTCTATGTTTAGTGTAGAGTACCACAGCTAAACTCTATGTTTAGTGTAGAGTTTAGCTGTGGGTAAACTCGTGCGTTTGTTGATAAGGTTCCCCATAAAATATTAGGATTACAACTGAAAAGCCACGGAATAAGCGGCAAGGCGCTTGATTGGATCGAGTTTTGGCTCTCAGGACAGCGGCAAAGAGTTTTACTAAATGGGGTCAAATCAGAATGGAGAGATGTGCGTAGTGGGGTGCCTCAAGGCTCAGTTTTAGGCCCATTGTTATTTTTAATATTCATTAATACAATCGAGAATGGTGTAGACAGTAAAGTGTTAAAATTTGCTGACGATCTTAAAGTTTTCAAGGTTATTAGGAGAGATAACGACCAGGATCTTTTCCAGTCGGATCTGGATAGGTTGGTTGAATGATCAGAAACATGGCAAATGGAATTTAATATTAACAAATGTAAAGTTATGCATGTAGGCCGAGTAAAAAGAAGAACTTCGTACACAATGGGGAGACAGGAGATGTCACAGACGGTAATGGAAAGGGACCTAGGGATAATAGTTAACAGTAAGCTGTCTGCATCCGACCAGGTAACCAAAGCTAGAAAACAGGCGCTAAGGATGCTTGGTGCCATTTACAGGAATGTTTCTTATAAAAGTGCTGAGGTGATAACTAAACTGTATTGTGCATTTGTTAGACCACATTTAGAGTACTGTGTTCAAGCTTAGTCTCCAACGTATGAGAAAGATTGTTGGTTACTAGAAAGGGTATAAAAACGGGCAACGAAAATGGTTAACGGTATTAGTAATTTAGAATATGAGGATAGGCTTAAAACATTGGATATGTTCTCACTTAAATACAGAAGATTGAGGGGGGGTCTCATTGAAGTTTTTAAGTTTGTAAATGGTCAACAGATTGGGTATTTAAAGAACTTGTTTGATTTTGATAGAGAGAAAAGAGGGCGATGCCATCAGTATAAACTTATTGTTAAACAAAGCAGGACTAGATTAAGACAGTCGTTTTTCAGTAGAAGGGCTGTGAGCCATTGGAACAATTTACCAGGTGATGTAATCAGTGCAGCCACATTAGTTTCTTTCAAAGCTGGGCTCGACAAATATTTTGTGGGAAAGGGTTTTGTTTATAAATATTCCTGGGATTAGTCTTAGTTATAGTGATACACATATGTGAATATACATAAGAACATAACTCATTGAAATAGGTTGCTTACAAGAAAGGGATTATTTTGAGAAGGAAGATTGTGTATGTGTGGGACTAGTGTAATTACAACGTTTGTATGGATTGAATGTCTTGTGAATGTAGATTGCTAAATTCTGAGGTTCGTGTGTGCAGGACGATGTATATGTTAACGATGTATATGTACTGGATGTTAAATTCTGAAAATGGTTAGTGTGTATTACATGATATGGTGCCCTGCGAGGCAATGTATGTGGCCGTTCATGTCCGTTGTCACATGTGTGCCGTTCACGTCCATGTGTGCCGTACAACCCAGGACGGGCCCATGAGGCTCTTTGTTGTACTGAAAATTTATGTCTTTATGTCTTTATGTCTAAACTAACCTCAGAGGAAGCCAATGTTATCAATCCATTTCTGGAGTTAAATGCTTCTCGAGATAAAATATGTGCTGCCTCTAACAAATTTCGTGTTTGCTTTTGTATATTCTTTGCTACTCTAGTATTCTAGTACCCTCCCATTCAGGTAAGTGTTTGCATTGATCAATATGCAGGACAATAGCGTTTTAAGTACGGTGAAACTTAACATCACTTTTATATTTCTTTAATCTAACTTTAACCCCCTACCCGTTTCACCCACGTAACTTGTATTGCATCCATTACTAGAAATGTCGTACACAACACTCATTTGTGACGTATCAGACGTGTTCCTCGGTTTTCGCTCGACCATTTCCTTTATATCTGTGACGTTGACCCGATATTCCTTCACTCAATCACAGCGAACAAGGTACTTGTTACCGAAAGCTTTGTGTAAAATATAATTGGATTACCGTCGTCATTATATCCATATTTGTCGTGAAACTTTACAATATTTCGTCCGTAAGTTCTTTAACGTTCTATTAATAATTTAAATCATTCAGTAACAATCCAGTAGGTTGGACATAATTGTGATCTCTCATTTCATAGAAATGCAAAAACACCTGTAAGAAGATACAAACATTTTATCTGGCAAAAGTTTTACAAAGACAGCAATGGCCTGTGTCCCACCACAGCCGATCCAGGCGGGCGGCTCCGTCCATCTGATGACCGCCCTCCTCTCTGCGGGGGGCGGCTCCGTCCACCTGATGACCGCTCTATACTCTCTGCGGGGGGCGGCTCCGTCCACCTGATGACCGCCCTCCTCTCTGCGGGGGGCGGCTCCGTCCACCTGATGATCGCCCTCCTCTCTGCGGGGGCGGCTCCGTCCACCTGATGACCGCCCTACTCTCTGCGGGGGGCGGCTCCGTCCACCTGATGACTGCCCTACTCTCTGGGGGGGGGGGGGGGGGGGCGGCTCCGTCCACCTGATGACCGCCCTCCTCTCTGCGGGGGGCGGCTCCGTCCACCTGATGACCGCCCTACTCTCTGCGGGGGGCGGCTCCGTCCACCTGATGACCGCTATATACTCTCTGCGGGGGGCGGCTCCGTCCACCTGATTACCGCTATATACTCTTTGCGGGGGGCGGCTCCGTCCACCTGATGACCGCTATATACTTACTCTCTGCGGGGGGCGGCTCCGTCCACCTGATGACCGCTATATACTCTCTGCGGGGGGCGGCTCCGTCCACCTGATGACCGCCCTACTCTCTGCGGGGGCGGCTCCGTCCACCTGATGACCGCCCTCCTCTCTGCGGGGGGCGGCTCCGTCCACCTGATGACCGCTCTATACTCTCTGCGGGGGGCGGCTCCGTCCACCTGATGACCGCCCTCCTCTCTGCGGGGGGCGGCTCCGTCCACCTGATGACCGCCCTACTCTATGCGGGGGCGGCTCCGTCCACCTGATGACCGCCCTCCTCTATGCGGGGGCGGCTCCGTCCACCTGATGACCGCCCTACTCTCTGCGGGGGGCAGCTCCGTTCACCTGATGACCGCCCTACTCTCTGCGGGGGGCGGCTCCGTCCACCTGATGACCGCCCTACTCTCTGCGGGGGCGGCTCCGTCCACCTGATGATCGCCCTACTCTCTGCGGGGGCGGCTCCGTCCACCTGATGACCGCCCTCCTCTCTGCGGGGGGAGGGGCGTCTCCGTCCACCTGATGACCGCCCTCCTCTCTGCGGGGGGCAGCTCCGTCCACCTGATGACCGCCCTACTCTCTGCGGGGGCGGCTCCTTCCACCTGATGACCGCCCTCCTCTCTGCGGGGGGCGGCTCCGCCCACCTGATGGCCGCCCTACTCTCTGCGGGGGGCGGCTCCGTCCACCTGATGACCGCCCTCCCCTCTGCGGGGGGCGGCTCCGTCCACCTGATGACCGCCCTCCTCTCTGCGGGGGCGGCTCCGTCCACCTGATGATCGCCCTCCTCTCTGCGGGGGTGGCTCCGTCCACCTGATGACCGCCCTCCTCTCTGCGGGGGCGGCTCCGTCCACCTGATGACCGCCCTACTCTCTGCGGGGGGCGGCTCCGTCCACCTGATGACCGCCCTCCTCTCTGCGGGGAGAGGGGGCGGCTCCGTCCACCTGATGACCGCCCTCCTCTCTGTGGGGGGAGGGGGCGGCTCCGTCCACCTGATGACCGCCCTCCTCTCTGCGGGGGTGGATGACTGGTGCCCTGGCCCTGATATAGCTCTGCTGACTCAGCCGTGTGCCCCGACGACGCGGCGCCGTGAGCTGCGACAACAGATCGACAGCAGGCCAGCGACGGACAGTGACCGACTGAGAGCCATTACGAAATCAGTCCACAGTCCACAATACCGCAGGAGCAGGAGAAGTTTGTTGGCAAGCCCAACGGACCTCCTAAATCGAGGTTTTTAGGTCTCTGGCTAATAGGACGTCGTGAGAAGAAAAATATAAGGTTGAATGAATATTGGTGTTATGGTATTCTATTTATGTCAAAGAAATTGTCCGCCAGTTCGTGAGTCGTCGATAAATTTGTGCCTATTAGTGGATCCGTAAGTTGAGCTGAGCTACATTGAGCTAAAATAAGCTGAGTTAAGATGAGTTGAGGTGAGCTGAGGTGAGCTGAGCTGAGCTTAGCTGAGCTGAGCTGAGCCGAGCTGAGCTGCCGTGTGTGCTCGCCGCTCGGTCAGCTCAGCCGGATCCAGGGCCGGATCTGTGTGTTTATGCCGGCCCCCAGCCGCCGGCGGCGGCGGCGGCGGCGGTAGCAGCTGGACTCCTGGCACGGCTTCCAGACCCGCGCGGCAAGAATGCAGTGGCCGTCTGCGCCCGCTCACCGGCTCCCGGTGAGTCGCAGCCGCACCGGGCGAGACGCGCATGAAAACTGCCGAGACGGGTCTCCTTTGAACTCAGAGTTATGAGTTCGTGCTCAGTTACTATGAGAGTTATGAGAGAGGCGAATCATGTATGTGGTGTGCCCCAGTGGAAGTGGAGTATATTCCCCGCGAGGGAAACAATTTTGATCATGCGGCAATTGTTACTTTAAATTTAAAATCACAGCTGCATTTTTGCCTACAGTGAATATATTTGATATGTTAGGATTAAAGTTTGGCTTAGAGTACTTCAGTATGTTTTAATCCATTCCCATTGTTATAATATATGTATGAGTATAGAATGGGAAAACCAAAATATTGATTCTGGATATTCACTACGGTGAAAGTCATCGCAATGCGACCGAAACAGCTCAGAACACGACCAAGGTAGCTCGGAATACCACCGAAGTAGCTCGGAGTACCACCGAGGTAGCATCCCATTTAAGCAGTGGCCCGATGATTACCAAGCGTTCGTTACTTACAAGGGATGAATAAGGAAGAATAACTTAACACGAAAAACAATCCTTTATCGAACAAATTAATACCTTGCAATGCGTAAACGACTTATGTGGGTTGATTTTTACACTAGTTCAATGCTTTTGTAATCATTTATCTCTTTTGTAATCATGTATCGCTTTTGCAATCATTTATCGCTTTTGTAATCATTTACCATTTTTCGTCCATGTTTTCGCCTACCACTCTCGGCGCGTTACGGGTAAGGCGGCCCGACCTGTCAGCCTGCGCACTATGCACACTGCACAGTGTAGTATGTACGGTACTTACAGCCAGCTTCTGCAGCACCTCGTCGTGCTGTTTCTGCAGCAGCTGCGCCTCCTCTAGGCTGTGGCCCAGCTGGGTGAGGTCCGGACTCATCTCCAGCACCTTCAGCTCCACCCATTCTCGGCTCTGAAACACACAGTCACACTGCAGTCAGCACGGCGCTCATCTACAGAAGTCATCGGCTCATTCGCTCGTGAGAAAAGTATTGAATTTGTACGTAGTGCTACAATGCACTTATACCAAGCGTGACATGTGTGCAAGGCATCAGAAGCACTGATGTCAGACGCCGTACATGTAGACTGTACCGCAAAGCACTGACGCCAGACGCCGTACATGTAGACTGTACCGCAAAGCACTGATGCCAGACGCCGTGGGTGTAGACTGTACCGCAAAACACTGATGCCAGACGCCGTACATGTAGACTGTACCGCAAATCACTGATGCCAGACGCCGTACATGTAGACTACCGCAAAGCACTGATGCCAGACGCCGTGGGTGCAGACTGTACCGCAAAGCACTGGTGCCAGACGCCGTACATGTAGACTGTACCGCAAAGCACTGATGTCAGACGCCATGCATGTAGACTGTACCGCAAAGCACTGACGCCAGACGCCGTGCGTGTAGACTGTACCGCAAAGCCCTGATGCCAGACGCCGTACATGTAGACTGTACCGCAAAGCATGATACCAAACGCCGTGTATTGTTATAATTAAAATTCATGTGAATAATAAAACCACAGCAAACTGATGCTTAGCGACTTAACCAACCTAATCGAAGACTGCAAAGCAATGCGCAGATAATAATGTAGTCAAAATGGACAGTATTGACCAATCGGATCCCTGGCCGAATTTAATTAACTATGGTTGGCTTAGGACAGAGCAAGTAAGAATGTTCTCAATAAAATGGAGTTGAATTATATTTCATTTTGTCCCTCTGCATAAGTATCAACCCATAAAGTTAACTAAATATTTAAGTGCTCAAGCTGCACAAGACCCCTATACTGTACAGGTTGGAGCAGAAAAGGTACGTTTCTTGATAATAGAACAGCCGCAGTTTCCTTGATGAAAATTATGACTTCGGATTGAATCTGGATCCAAACCATGGAGCACTACTGAATCAGACAAATCTGGATTAATTAATATATTGTGGAAGCCAATATCTCATTTTAATGCTTTATAATTGTATAACTGATGGCCTGTCTTATCACAAAGTGCTAATTGGTTCAGCCTGTTCAGAAATAAGAAATGAACATTCTCCCTAGGTTAACTATCGAAAGGACAGTTAATTGTTTACACTCTGCTATTTTACACGAGTCTGCTGCTAGTTTAGTCAGGTTGGCATTTCGGTCGTCCCTCTTTCTCATTCAGCGCGGAATGTTAGTGAAATAGCAGACAGATAGCCAGCGTCCCAAGTCCCGGGAGTTGGGAGTCAGGATGTCAGGTGTGCTGGCGCGGCACTGACAGCCCGACAGATCGGGTCACCCCGCGGCAAACGACTGCGCGGCAAACCACCGAGCTTCTTCGGGCTTCACCCGCATGACTGCGGTGCTCCCGGGTTCCGTATAGTTTCCGGTCAAGTTTCGGCATATTTATAGTACTGTTCTGCTGGTTCAGATGACGTGCAGCCTGGATAACTTGTCAACTAAGTTTAGCCACGGTAGTCACGGTAGTACAACAAGATAAATCAAACCAGATCAAACAAACTCGATACACGACATTCATAGCACGGTAGTGTAAACTGTAAAGGCTAAACCCAACTCGTAAATCAAACCGAGACGTGGTCTCATTTACTTCTATTTACGTCCTCGTCGCTCACATCTTCCTGCTCCTTTTTCCTCCGCAATAAAAATCCTGCACCTGACATGAGTGTCAATGCCACGAACACGCAGCCGATGCCAGGCAGAGACTGATGAGCGGCACCAGCTGAGACAACACTCCATCCGCTAACAGATGGACCACTGTACTCCACAGGGGTCATCCTACCAGGCCCGACCCGCCAACAGACAGACCACTGTACTCCATACCTACCAGGTCCGGCCTCCGGCCCGCCGGTCCAGACTCTCCGCGCCGCTGTGTGCGGGTCTCTGGACCCAGCGGCCCGCTCCAGCCGCTCGTCTGGGGCACACCTGGCGCCCAAACAGTTGTCTTCCGCCGCCGCCGCCGACGCGACGTTCAGTGCCCGGCCGGCAGCGAGCACATAAACAGACGCGACCGACTCGGCGGCCCGACACCAGGCCGCTGCCAAATGGCCCGGAGTGCAGCCGTCTGATGGAGCGCCTGTCTGACCATTGACGTCCGAGAGTCGGAAACTAGCACCTTCACACCGACAACACAGCCCTCCAATGTCACGGCAATAATTATCTTTAGCCAGCGACAGAAATACACACACTATAGAAAACGGAGGAACGGAGGAACAGGTGAGATATACGTTCACAAATTACAGCACAACGATTAGTGTTAAAATAATAGATGGTTCAATTGACTACATTGTCGCCATCAGCAGATGGATCGAGGATGCAGATTTATTCCGAAGAGTTCATCCCCATGATTTGTAAAACGGGGGAAAAAAACGAGAAAATTACATACATATAATTACATTACATACCATCACCTTACTAAAAAATATGGTAAGATGCGTGCATCGTTTACGTTCATAATTAAATCCAATCCATGAATGGACAAATTCCAGGAATAAGTTCTTCGCTGAGCAGGGTTTGTTACGCAAAGCCTGACGTTACCGTCCGATCTCGTATTTCAGTTCATCGTCAGCATTAAGAAGCGGAGGTCTAATGCGCTCTAAAGTTGCAGCACGTTCTGCCCAGCTCTAGAGTTCATTTGTCCTGTTTTTCTGCCGCTGCCACCGACTGCAGGTAATCCCAATCAGGAGCAAATATCGAGGGTCTTGCTATATATGCCTTACACGTTGCAACATTGCACGATCAAGTTGCACAAGCGGCACAAAACCCATGCTGCAGCAGACCATGTGGCAGGTCACTAACACCGACTCTGAGCGGAACCCAGCCACATCAGCAAATCAACATTCAACAGTCGCCAGGCGCCCCTCCACACACCGCGCAAATCGGCCAAACAAACAGCTGCATAATGCAGACTGTGGTCAGTCTGACCAAACATTGTCGAGGCACCGCAGCGGCAGCGACATATGTCAGCGACGTGGCGCGCGTCAACACAGCGGAGTTTAGCCCCGCTGAGGTGCGACAACCAGATTCCTACGAACTGGTGATAGAGTTATCTCTCTGTCACCGAGTTCACTAACCCTTTGGATAAATTTCCAGGATTTTTTTTAGAACATAGGAAATATTTTCTGCGTAAGCTACATTGCACGCTTTTAATTCACTTTACTTTTTTCATGTTCTTCCGGCTCCCGAGTGAAGCCATCACTCGGCAGTCGGTAGAGCGGCGTGCCCGCGGCGATCCAGCCCCCCCCCCCCCTCCCCCGCCGCCAGCTGTCGCACTCCATCAGCCGCCAACCCGGCGGCGGCACCGCCCCCCCCCCCCCCCCACACGCACTAACCAAACACGGGACCCGGAGCGGCACGATGGACCACCTGTGAGGCCGCGGCGCCGTCCAAACAAACTGACCGGCTCCGGAGCGGAGCGGATCAGAGCGGAGCGGCCCCCAGGCTCCAGGTACGCGGCTCCGGAGCGGGCCACCAGGCCCCAGTTAGGCGGCTCCGGAACAGAGCGGGTCCCCAGGCCCCAGGTAGGCGGCGGCGGCTCCGCAGCGGGCCCCCCAGGTAGACGGCGGCCGGCCGGCGGCGGCGGGGCGGCCGGGGGCGGCCGGGGGCGGCCGGGGGCGGCAGAGTGGCGGAGCAGGCCCCCGATGAAACATAACCGTGTCAGCGGTGAGAAGGCGGCTATTTCAGGAGGCCACGGCACCGGCGGAAAATACCGCACCACTCTGAAGCAGCGGCGGGAGCGGTGGAAGGGGCTGCAGCGCAACCGAAGTGGGGGACGGCAATATTGATCAGGAGCCTAAACACTAAACAGTGCTATAGGTAGTCGTGAAAGCTAATGCATTGATTGGAAGCTGGTTATACCTGATGCGCCATAGACAAAAAAAACATTGTAGTTCGAAACAGCCAATTTACTTTTATAGTGTGCGTACCAAGGTAAGGTAAGGTGACTGTTTGAACTGGATAAATACGTCGCTTTCTTACCTGCAACTTCTGAGTCGTAAATTATGCACAGGCAAAGGTTCGACGCTTGAACTTCACGTCATTAAAAACAGACGTTAAAAATTCAATTTCACTGCCAGCTGATGTTGGAAATTCACCGACGAGATACTGTTGGCATGTTTAGGCGAGGTGCTGGTAAAGCTTGGGTAAACCTACGGTTTGGCGAAGTGCTGGTAAAGCTTGCGTTAATATACGGTTTGTTTCAGGCGCACAAGCGCAATTTGGCTCAAGATTTCTGGACAGTGTAGTGTCTCACAGCACTGTCAGTGCATGTTGTGAAAACTGACATATGGCATGTTGTTGTTACAAACACAGCAATGCTGCTGACATTCAAACGTCAACACAGCCATTTTAAAGAAGTTAACATCCGGCGATGGCATATTTGTGCTCATGACGTCATCACCGGCGATACCGGCATCACTGCTCCAGTATGAGCAATGAGCGTTAAGTTGCACTCCATTAGCAACCTGTAGCTGGAAGCCCTTCCAGTAACTCTTCAATAGCTCTTGACTATAAAGGCATTGCAAATAGCATTGTGACTTCTACCCAATCATGCAATGACATGCAGTGCATTCCAGAAATTCATAAAATACGATCAAAATATCCTAGACGCATTACGCTCTCCACCACAGTTCCAAGGACACGCCACCATCTCTTCAATGTCGCCCTCAAAAGTCACGGCGAGAGCCGAACTGCGGCAGCCGACTTCAGTCCCAACTCCTGCACGTCAGACTCCGGAAACGTCTCTCCAGTCCTACACTGATCAGCACGGAGCTCCGCGGGCTCCTCAAGCCCATTTGTTTAACCCAGTTTTGTCTGCACCTGGTCGGCGGCGCGGTGCCATCCAGATGCCGGTCCACTGGAGGCGCAGTTCCTGTTCTGGCGGCACCGCTCAGCTCTCTCTCAGCTCTGTCCGTCTCAGCCGCTGACGTGCTGCAGCCGGCCGTGCAGAGAGAATGGGCCGGGGCCGGGGCCGGGGTGTCGGGGTGTCGGGGGGGGGGGGGGGTCGGGGGACTGGGTCGGGATGTCGGGGGCAGGGACCTGGGAACACGGTCAGAGAAGACAGGCGCCCGCCGCCGCTCCCTTTGTACCACCGCCATCGCTCGCACTGGTGCAGGATCAGAGGGAGCGAAGATGTTCATCAAAGTCAATATCCTGAAGAACGGGAGCCTGGCTGACAGAAGAGATGACTGATTGCTCAATGAATGAGATTACGTGCATCTACTGCTAAAAGGTTTGCGATGATCAATCAACCTCCTCTACTCAGATATATTGCAGCCGGTCTCCGTTTTTTTCTTCTCCATACAAATCCCATGTGAATGTTGTTACTATTCGGATAAATGCAGACATTTGTTCAAATTGGAAATATACCTGCAGTAAACTTATCAAACCCGTACGGCAAATCAACGGTATGCCGTGCCGTCGTAAGCAGGCCAATAGGTATTCTTGAAAAGAACAAGATGATGCCAACGCCGTAACTATTTGCATCACGTGCTGATATGCTGACTTGATGTGCCTGAGATAACTGTTGAGAGGACTGAGGACCAGGCACTAGAGATCATTTCGTTCGTATTGAAACTGATGTTCCTGGTGTTATTTGGAAGCTAACAAAAAAACTGTTTTTGGCAAAAGGTGTCAACCATAGGCGTAGGAGCAGGGGGCAGGGGGCAGCCCCTTCCCCCCCCCCCCCCCCCCCCCCCCACACACACACACACATTTTGGATTTTAACATTACGCCTGGGCGTTGCATGGAAAGAATGACTTCAGAATGCCTCCTGCTCCCCCAACTTGAACATAGTTCCTACGCCCTGGTGTCAACTGTCCAGTCACACCTGGTACGTCCAGTCACACCTGGTCCAGTCACACCTGGTACGGCTGCAGTCGCCGCTTGATACGGCTGAAGCTGCCCCTGGTACGACTAAAATTAACCCCTGATAAGACTACTGACCCCCGGGGGTGGCTGGAGCCTCCCCTGGCCCGATTGGAGCCGCCCCTGGCCCGGCTGGAGCCTCCCCTGGCCCGGCTGAAGCCGCCCCTGGCCCGATTGGAACCGCTGCTGGCATCTGTCAGCGTCCAGCGGGGCCGGCTGAAAGCGGCACCGTCGTCACACCGGGGCAGGCTGACGTCACCCTCCCCTCCCTCCCCCGGGCCGGCCCGGCTGCGGCGGACGTGCCCCGAGCACAGCCGCGCGGCAGGTCAGACCGACGGAGACCGACTCCATTTACACCGGCGCGGCCCCGGGTGACCCTGAGCGGCTGCACAGGCGCATACGCCGCCGCCGGCATTCCATACCACAGGTACAGCGTGGTGTCGCCGGGTGACACAGGCCAGAGGACGGGTCGAGGGCTCGGCAAAAACTGCCCCCGACGGAAGTCATGTCGGTGAGAAATTGGTCAGAGAGCTGAGATAATGTATCTGAATTTATTTACCCCTATAAGTGGGGAGATGATAATGGGCGCTCGCTATCAAAGTACAGTGATATCACACAAAATAGTCGGTGGACCAAAACAGAATTATAATGGTCATAAGCGTGTATATAGGAGCGGTAGGACAAGATAAGATAACAACAGTTAAATACAAGCGATGCATCGACTACATGATCAGACACGACTAGCGTATATAATATAGGTCGGTGATGTAAGTCGATCAAAAGGCACTGTCAACTGAGCTCTGAGAAGCTTCCGAGGACAATAAGCATCGCGTCCTCCTACTTATCACATGTCGAGCATTACCAAATGGCGGCCAGGAGCTACAGATCCGAAAACAATAAGCATCGCGTACTCCTATTTGTTATTCCATGTCGAGTATAACCAAATGGCGGCCAGGAGCTGCAGATCCGAAAACAATAAGCATCGCGTACTCCTACTTATCACATGTCGAGCATTACCAAATGGCGGCCAGGAGCTGCAGATCGCAGACTGTCCAGTTAGCCGACAGTATTAACAATCAGCGGTCCGTTTCACGGCCAGTTGTTGGCCGTCATTAAAGGAAATAGTTCACCTTCAACATAGGGTTTTAACTGAAATAGCGGTTTTGTAGCCCGTGTTGAGAAATCCCTATCTGCAACTGTTCTTGTCTGAAAAGACTCTCCAGCCGAAGATATTTGACTTTTTGGCGAAGAAATGCGGCGCATATATGATATACCGTATCTGAAAGTGCCAGCACTGCATGGAGCATGCGCAGACCAATAACGCACACCATACACTTAATAATTTACGACCTTCTGTCCTGAATTGGCGCGATGTAGGACCATTTTTGAAAATAAAAAAAGAAACTATATTCAAAAATATAATAAAATCGTGTTCTGAAAAAAATCCGAAGGTGAACTATTTCCTTTAAAGGGAATAGTTCACCTTCGGGAAATTTTCAGAACACGATTTTATTATATTTGTTAATACAGTTTCTTTTTTTATTTTCAAAAATGGTCCTACATCGCGCCAATTCAGGACAGAAGGTCGTAAATTATTAATGTTATGGTGTGCATTATTGGTCTGCGCATGCTCCATGGCAGTGCTGGCACTTTCAGACGGTACGGTACATCATATATGCGCCGTATTCCTTCGCCAAAAATTCAAATATCTTCGGCTGGAGTCTTTTCAGCCAATAAAAGTTCCAGATAAGGATTTCTCAACACGGGCTACAAAACTGCTATTTCAGTTCAAAACCCATGTTGAAGGTGAACTATTTTCTTTAAAGGAAATAGTTCACCTTCGGATTTTTTTTCAGAACACGATTTTATTATATTTTTGTAATACAGTTCCTTTTTTTCTTTTCAAAAATGATCATACATCGCGCCAATTCAGGACAGCAGGTCGTACATTATTAATGTTATGGTGTGCGTTATTGGTCTGCGCATGCTCAGACCAGTGCTGGCACTCTCAGACGGTAGGGTATATCATATATGCGCCGCATTCCTTCGCCAAAAAGTAAAATATCTTCGGCTGGGGAGTCTTTTCAGCCAAGAAAAGTTGCAGATAAGGATTTCTCAACACGGGCTACAAAACTGCTATTTCAGTTCAAAATCCCATGTTGAAGGTGAACTATTTCCTTTAAGCGCGGTTACGCGGTTATATGTACAGTGTCGTCAGCCTGGTTGGTGTACATAGTTAAAACATTTAAAAAAAACAGAAATTATCGATACAAAAGCACAATGGAATATTCCTCTTTTTTAATGTTTGAACTATGTACCCCCCAACCAGGCTGACGAAGCACACAGTAGTGTTCGAAAGCTTCCGTTTTATACATGTTTAACTGGTGTTGAATATAGATCTGTGAACTTTCAAGATGTCCCAGTTGAATAATTCCATCTTTATGTTAATCAATTCTCAAATTGACTTTCTTCAATAAGCCGTCACATATTTCTTCCGTACAATAATAACCGTATCATTTGTCGTCGATTGCAACAAAGTACATGGCATTTCCGGTCCCCCCCCCCCCAACCATACCGCATAGGTGAATACGATACCCAACCAGCGACAACCGTCGCACATTCTGCGGCCGCCCGGCGGGCCCGGCGTCCACGTAGCGCCGCCGGCGGTATTTGACAGAGCCTCCGATACACGGGCCGTCCGACCCGGGACCATGGTCCGACCCGGGACCATCCTGGCTCCCTGCCCCGGATGCGTCCGACAGAAACCCTCAGAAGCGGCCTGACTGCTGAGACAGGGAGATCAGAGATGAGAGGCAGACGGGACCGCCACGCCCGTACGTAGAGCAGCCACCCGATGCGGTGGTCAGCTGTTTCTGGCGTGCGATATGACTGAGAGGCTAAATAGTCAAAGGAAAAGCCGGCCAGCATTGGGTGGGCGGGGAGGGGGGGGGGGGAGGAACGGCGGCCGACACGACGGCCATGGGCCCGACCCGACCCAGCCGGCCAGCGTCTGGGTTATTTTTACACGCCAAACAGTGAGCTCATACGGCCCGCTTCGGGTCCGGCCCGAGGCGGCGCCTGCTCCGACAGGCCGACTCCGACTCCGACTCCGACTCGAACTCTGGGTCCGACTCGGGGTCTGACGCCAAGTTTGCCTCCAGCCCGGAATCCGACTCCGAACTCTTGACTCTGACTCTGGGCTGACGCCAGGTTTGCTTCTGGCCCTGATTCCGGCCTCGTCTCCTACTCGAACGTTGAATTTGACTCTGACTCTGGGCTGACGCCAAATTTACCTTTGAACCCTGACTATAATCTTGACCCCGACTCCATCCCTGGGGCCCGACTCTGGGACAGACTAGTCATACCAGGAGTCTCCACTGACGACTGGCCAATAGCCGGGTGTATGAGTAAATGAGCGAATAACGTTCATGGAGCTCAGATGACCGGCTGCACACCAATAGAATCAGCTTTAGTGTAGACCGTTCAAGCAGTTCCCATATCAAATTATCAAAATAGTTATGCGGAGGATCACGTCACAGCGCTCTTCATTTATTGACATTGGTGGAAGACATCTCGCCGCTGTTTATTTATTGTCACTCGGGGACGACATCCAAACATACATCGGTTGCGGCGGCGGGAGTGGGGGAGGCTCGAATCTGGGACCTTTCGGTAGCTAGGCGGGAGTGGAGGAGGCTCGAACCGGGGACCTTTCGGTCGCCAGGCGCACTACCAACTGCACCACATTTTAGTTCACTTCTGATATATGAAAGACTGAGGACATATATCTTAAGGAAGTAAATGCAAGCCTCTAATGAGGCAAGCCTCTAATGAGGAAAGCAGATGTGTTGCATCAGCACAAGAGTCAGATTCTGGAGCTGACATGCAACATTTGGATACGGAATATTGAAACTGGACGGCCTGACCGCGCTCCCGCTGCGGAACAGGCAATTAACCATAGGTGGGCACCGTTGCTTCAAAATGTAACTTCGTTACTCGTTACTCTGTAGTCTGTTACTCCAAAAAGTAACTCGTTACTCGTTACTCCATTACATCGTCAAACAATGCAACGGAAGTTACAGTTACTCCGTTACTACGTTACTTTGGTAAAACGAAGTGACATCAATTCCGACAGAATTGTAGATAGAGAAGTGAAACCGGTACCAATGTGCTTGTCTCGTCTTGTCATCTTGTGTCACCACTTGACCTTGACCTGAGGTCAAATTTCTAAGTTGACCTAAATTGGTCAGTATGAATATATTTCGAAGCGCCATTGCGGTACGAACACGATGGCGTAACCATTATTGTCTTATTTGTATTAGGTAAAAAGTTATTTGCGAAAAACTGTTTTGCCATACATAGCCTTTTGACCTTTGATCACCTCTGGAGCCTAAACTATTGACCTGCACTAAAATTTGAGGACACCATGGCGATTGGATATTTCAAGAACTTTCGATTGCTGTTTTCGTTTGTTCCTAGCTATCATAATTCTCGATATATTTGGGGGTTTCTGGAGCAAAGTGCTCAATTTTTTCTTCTTCATATTTGACCCCCATTTTGACCTCGAAGATATTGACCTATCACCTAGGGTTATGCAAATTTCGCAAAATAGAGTTCCCTACAGAACCTCACCACCCTACACATTTAGTTATTGTAGCTCTTATGGGGGGGGGGGCGAGATCTTAGGGGGAGGCGGAATCGCCCCCCCCCCCCCCCTCCAGTGCGTGTAATTTTCAGAGGCTCGCTACTCGTTACTCGAAGCTCGCCTTTATCATACACTAGTGCCGCCAGCTTGCCGCCGGCCTAATCAGCTGACGAGCATTGTCAACGTTTCGCGGCATCGGGATCGGGAGACAGCTACCTTTATCGCAGTCATTGCGCATTGCGCCGCATTAAAGGGACTGTCCCACCTTCCCAAAAGTTGTCAAATGTACGCCGCTTGTGGTGCCAAATCAGGGGCGTTGGCAGAATTTTTCCCAGGGGGGGGGGCGCAAATGGGATCAGAGGGCCCTTGTAACCAAGGGGGCCCACATAATTAAAACAGTACAGTATGTTGTATGTTGTAAAACAACGACAAATAACTTTCGACGACGAAAATGTTTATTTTTTATTTTTTGGAGTAAAAAAATCTAAATTTCGAAAATCCGCGATAGCCATTTTCAATATAATGTCATTTCCTTTCTTTTGGCGTTTTGTATTTGCAATTTGCTTCAAAACTCGATTTGCTACGACTTTTCAAACATTTATTGTTTTACACCAAAAATTGTATGACATGACTTGATTAAAACGTGATTATCTCCCAAAGTACTCCACCATTTGCATTGAAATGTTGTGATAAGACGTATAATTGATGCAGCATAAGGTACTGACAAATTGACGGCAATGTCTATCATTATTTTCAGGTTATTGAGAAAATCAGGGAGAGAGTGCAGATTCTGCCTCCTCCAGCGGGGCGCGGGTTAATCAAAATAATATCCTGAATCTTCTTCAATTCGGATTAAGGAAACAACAGTGCGTACATGCCGATTGTGCACATATACGATGAATTTACAACATCTCTACAAAATTCCGAAATAACATGCTCCTTATATCTTGATTTACCGAACAGCTTTGGATACCGTTCGCTTATAAATTTGCTTAAAAAAACAATACACCACATTGTGATACGAGGGGTTTCTACAACACGATAGTCATATCTTAACACGCGCCCTGGAGGGCCTCTGATAATTACACGCCCTGGAGAGGGGAGGGATTCCGCCCCCTTAAAGGAAATAGTTCACCTTCAACATTAGTTTTAAACTGAGATAGCAGTTTTGTAGCCCGTGTTGGGAAACCCCTATCAGCAAATTTTATTGACTGAAAAGACTCTCCAGCCGAATATATTCAATTTTTGGCGAAGGAATGCGGTGCTGGCGAAAGAATGTTGTACTGGTTCTAGCCCGAGCAGAGGCTATACCATCAGCCAATCAGCTTGCAGCTAGTGCTAGCAAGCGAACCACCGGCCGCCGGTTGGTACATCTCCAATGCGAGTCTATCCTTACGCGACTACTTTCGAATCTGATTGGCTGAACCATTGTTTACATTCGCGTGACGTCAGGACTCTGACTCAGAGAGTCAGGACTCTGACTCAGAGTTTTGATAAACAATACACATTTACGGCCTTGTGTTCTGAATCGGCGCGATATAAGGCCATTTTTGACAATATAAAAATAAATTGTATTACAAAATACAATCAAATCGTGTTTGGTAAAAAAATTCCAAGGTGAACTATTTCCTTTAAGATCTCGAAAACCACGCAACGTAGCGACAAGCGGAAACAGCGTTACATAGCTCGAGACAAGCTCTATCGAAGGTATATCTGTCTTTTTTTAGGTCAAGTCAATATTGAGGTCACCAGAGGTATCAAAGGTCAGATTTGCCAGTATTAGGACTTCGCTCCAGAAACCTCCAAATGTCTCGGGAACTATGATAGCTAGGAACAAACGAGAAAAAAAAACAATCGAAAGCTTTTGAAGTATGCAATCGCCATTTGTCCTCCAATTTGAGCTCAGGTCAATATTTTAGGCTCTAGAGGTCATCAAATGTAAAAGAAAACTGTTTTTGGCAAAACAGTTTTTCGCAAATATCTTTTTACCTAATGAAGATAAGGCACTAATTGTTTAAAGGAAATAGTTCACCTTTGGAAATTTTTCAGAACACGATTTTATTATATTTTGTTAATACAGTTTCTTTTTTTCTTTTTAAAAATGGTCCTACATCGCGCCAATTCAGGACAGAAGGTTGTAAATTATTGATTGTATATGTGCGTTATTGGTCTGCGCATGCTTCATGGCAGTGCTAGCACTTTCAGACGGTACGGTACATCATATATGCGCCGTATTCCTTCGCCAAAAAGTCAAATATCTTCGGCTGGAGTCTTTTCAGCCAAGAAAAGTTCCAGATAAGGATTTCTCAACACGGGCTACAAAACTGCTATTTCAGTTCAAAACCCATGTTGAAGGTGAACTATTTCCTTTAAGCCATGTTTCAGAATGCGAATATTTCCACTGGGGGGGTCGCTAAGGAAAGTACGGGCCAACGTGTTTGTCCGGATGTGTGTCTAGACGAGATATTTGGCGACCTCTGCAGGTTGACGCTGCGGTTATTGGTTCGGAAGATAACCAGGGGGGGGGGGCGAAATCCCCCCCCCCCCCAGCCAATGGCGTTCGGCTGAGACCCCAGCCAATGCCGGGTTAATATTCGTACATTGTCAAAGCCTTGCACTTCTCTCAGACGTTACAAGCATACTACACTGAAAAACAGTGAGACCTTTGACTGGTCTTCCTTCGAGAGCCTCACCGGCGCTCGACCGGCATACCACCTCTACCCCCACAGGACCCTCTAAAGGGCAGCAGAGGCCCTCTACAGATCGGCAAGGGCCTCTAAAGGCCGGCCGATGGCCATCTGCAGATCGACAGGGCCCTCTAAAGGCCGACAGAGGGCCCTCTACAGATTGGCTGGGACACTCTGCAGATCGACAGGGCCCCTAAAGGCTGGAAGAGGGCCCTCTACAGGTCGACAGGGCCCTCTAAATGCCGGCAGAGTCCCTCTGCCGTTTGGCAGGGTGATCTACAGATCGGCAGGTTCCTCTAAAGGCCAGAAGGGCCCTCTAAAGGCCGACAGGGCCCTTTAAAGGCCGGAAGGGCCTTTAAAGGGCCCTGTCTCAAGGCCGGAAGGGCCCGCTAAAGACCGGAAAGGCCATCTAAAGGCCGGCAGAGGCCGGCTCTATAGATTGGCTGGGACAATCTGTAGATCGACAGGGCCCCTACAGGCTGGAAAAGGTCGGCAGGACCCTCTTCATGCTGGAAGGGCCCTCTGCCGGGCCCCCATGCTGGAAGGGCCCTCTACAGATCGGCAGTGCCCTCTAAAGCCCAGCAGGGCCCTATAAAGGCCAACAGGGCCCTCTAGAGGCCGTAAGGGCCCTCTAGAGGCCGTAAGGGCCTTCTAGAGGCCGGAAGGGCACTCTAAAGGCCAACAGGGCCATCTAAAAGTCGGCAGAGGGCCCTCCATAGATTGGCTGGGGCACTCCGCTGCAGATCCACAGGGCCTCTACAGGCTGGAAGAGGGGCCCTCTACATGCTGGCAGGGTCATCTAAAGGCCGGCAGAGGGCCCTCTACATATCGGCAGGGCCCTCTAAAGACCAGCAGAGGGCCCTCTACAGATTAGATGGGACACTCTGCAGATCGACAGGGCCCATGAAACCTGGAAGAGGGCCCTCTACAGATCGGCAGGGCCCTCTAAATGCCGGCAGAGGCCCTCTACAGATAGGCAGGTCGATCTACAGATCGGCAGGGCCCTCTAAAGGCCGACAGAGGGCCCTCTACAGATCGGCAGGGACCCTCTACAGATCGTCAGGGCCCTATAAAGCCCGACAGAGGGCCCTCTACAACCGACAGGGTCCCTCTAAATGCCGGCAGGGGGCCATCTGCAGATCGGCAGGGCCCTTTAAAATTTGGTAGAGGGACCTCTGTACACTGGCTGGGGCCCTTTTGTACGTATTATCATATACATGCCTTTAACAGACAAGCAAGTGCCGTTATCTATTCGTGTTATGATTTTTTAGGTTCGTGGGCGTTCTTTTATGCGACGTAAGACGTTTTGCGGGCGCCTGACACCATCCAAAACATTGGGGCCCTCGCTCGGTCGCCAGAGGGGCCCGCCTGACCTCCAGGGGGGGGGGATGACCCCCTTACCCCCCTGCCTACGCCCTTGTGCAAAATATGAAGTAATAGCTGCCGAACACGATTATGGCATTTGTTTCTCGCAAACAGTGATCAATTTCATGAAAAGTTAAGTTTTAATATTTGGGTTGATGACGTCATATTGAGCTCTAGAGAGCTACACAGAAATACTTTACGCTGCCAAAGTATGGGCACAATTATTTCGAGACAATTCTGGCGCTTTGAATACAAAACAAACCAATTACCAAACCATTGAAACGTAGCAAATATCTCCAAGGTTCACCTTAAAACAAGTCGACTATCATCACCATTGGGTAACGAGAGGTGACGTCATCGGCTTTAAGCCCCTTACATGTAGGGTCGAATTTCTTTTCGATTAGACCTATGCGGTTGTTTTAACTGCTACCCTACTTAATTTCAATGCAAATCCAACAACATGGCTATCTCAACTCAAAACTAATGTTAAGGTGGTAGCGGGCTGCGGAGTCGAAGTCGAAGTCGGAGTCGAAGTCGAAGTCGGAGTCGAAGTCGAAGTCGAAGTCGAAGTCGAAGTCGAAGTCGAAGTCGGAGTCGAAGTCGAAGTCGAAGTCGAAGTCGAAGTCGAAGTCGAAGTCGGAGTCGAAGTCGAAGTCGAAGTCGAAGTCGAAGTCGAAGTCGAAGTCGAAGTCGAAGCCGGAGTCGAAGTCGAAGTCGAAGCCGGAGTCGGAGTCGGAGTCGAAGTCGAAGTCGAAGTCGAAGTCGAAGTCGAAGTCGAAGTCGAAGTCGAAGTCGAAGCCGGAGTCGGAGTCGGAGTCGGAGTCGGTCGGAGTCGGCAATTTTGGCCGGAGTCGGAGTCAGAGTCGGAGTCGCTACAATCTTACCGACTCCGACTCCGGCCCGGAGTCGGAGTCGACTTTTTGGCCATTGGCGATTACTTTGGTCGGTAGAATAGTCGTCGGCCTAGGGACAGTAACTTTACATCCCTTTCGAAAGAAGATGAGTGGAAAATGAATCGACTGGAAAGTTTACTCAACTAGCGGTAAATTTGCGCCTGCTGAAGATAGGGCAATCATTTTTACGTCATCTGATGATGATTTAGGCTTTGGACGCACCGACTCTTACGGTCACGCGGCGCCCATTTTAATATCATCGTGCTCGCTTCGTCAAGGAGATACGAATCATACCACGGTGACCAGGTTACCTATGTCAGACTCAAAATTTTACCTCAGGTCAAGGTAATTTAAGGTCATGTGGTGAACCAGGTATGTCGTGCTGCGCAATCTCGGACGCGTCTGGAAGAAACATACACAGTGGTGTCGGTCTCACGTTATCTTCATTTTATTCCGCCGCCTGCAGGCGAGCGCGACTGGGCTGGACGCGCGGCCGGCACGCCCGTGCTCGGGCGGCGTAGCATTGTTCTCCATACTGTTAAGAGTAAAAGCAAACGGAAAAAATAGATGGCATTACAGATATTGCTTAGTATGCGGTTGGAGAATGGATATAGGCTGGAGTCGGAGTTGGAGTCGGAGTCGGAGAATATTTGTTCAGGTCGGAGTCGGAGTCGGAGTCGGAGTTGCTAAAATTATGTCGACTCCGCATCCCTGAGTGGGGGTGTCCCTTTAAGCAACAGCCCAACAGGTACGATATTTGGCAGCCCTTTACGGCATATGACATTCGATTTGTACGTGTGTAAGGCATTGATTGTGCTGGTGCGAATAAACCCGGGCGTGAAGAGAAACAAGTATAGGAAAAAAGTAACGGAGTAGCGGACTAAAAAGTAACTAAGTAACGGACCACAAAAGTAACTTCCGTTACTCGGTCCGTTACTGTAAACAAAAATGTAACGAGTCCGTTACTTCGTTACTAAAAAAGTAACTTCGTTAGTAACGGAGTAACGGAGTAACGGACCGGTGCCCACCTATCCGCATCACATCAGTACAGTGCCTCCGTAAGCACAGACCAAACACCGTCCACAAGCACCGTACGCTCACGGCTCACTCATCACCAGAGCGTCTCTTTACCAAACACGCTCCGCGCCATCGGCAGTAACGAGTCGGCGGTGCAGTGACACGCTCCGCGCCATCGGCAGTAACAAGTCGGCGGTGCAGTGACATGCTCCACGCCATCGGCAGTAACAAGTCGGCGGTGCAGTGACATGCTCCACGCCATCGGCAGTAACAAGTCGGCGGTGCAGTGACACGCTCCGCGCCATCGGCAGTAACAAGTCGGCGGTGCAGTGACACGCTCCGCGCCATCGGCAGTAACGAGTCGGCGGTGCAGTGACACGCTCCACGCCATCGGCAGTAACAAGTCGGCGGTGCAGTGACATGCTCCACGCCATCGGCAGTAACAAGTCGGCGGTGCAGTGACACGCTCCGCGCCATCGGCAGTAACGAGTCGGCGGTGCAGTGACATGCTCCACGCCATCGGCAGTAACGAGTCGGCGGTGCAGTGACACGCTCCGCGCCATCGGCAGTAACGAGTCGGCGGTGCAGTGACACGCTCCACGCCATCGGCAGTAACAAGTCGGCGGTGCAGTGACATGCTCCACGCCATCGGCAGTAACAAGTCGGCGGTGCAGTGACACGCTCCGCGCCATCGGCAGTAACGAGTCGGCGGTGCAGTGACATGCTCCACGCCATCGGCAGTAACGAGTCGGCGGTGCAGTGTTACAGAGCTGAGTGAGATAGCCCGCCGCCGCGGCGTCTCGTATGCGGCACGGTAGGTGGAGCGCGGCGGGCCGGTGCGGCGTGACGTGGGCGGTGTGGCTGAGAGCCGATCGTATAAACACGGTACGGTGTCGCCCTCCCTCCCCCTCGCTCCGCCACCCGGGCCGCCCAGAGTAGCGCCGCCTCTCCCCAGTCGGTGGGGGGGGGGGGCGGTGGTGGACGACGGGCGGCGGTCATGCTGGTGAGTCACACTGTCATCTCGGCCCCGCTGTCTACCGTCACAGAGATGCGACGGGTCTGACACACCGACGGCGAGGAACGGGGATCTCCGGAGACGGAGACGTCCACTGGCGGGCCGGGAACTAGTGCAAATCACCACCGAGCCCCAGAAACGGACGGAATGCCGGAAGAGTGAGGCGCTGCATTGTTAGTCCCATTGGGCATGCCTCTACCGCCACAAACGAGCGAGCAAGTATGAACATTCGTTCAGTGTTAAGCTTTTTCGTCCTATGATAAGCCACTGATTACCAATAGTGACCACCTGACACGTATCCTGCGAGCAGACCCATACTTCCTCAATGTTACTCCATACTGACCTCACTCTGACCTCATCCTGACTTTCATCGGACCTCAACCTGACCCGTACCACAAACTCCGCTCGATTCACTGCCTGGCAATCTCTGGCCTTGTCTGATCACACTTTTACCTCATCTGATCACAACCAGACCTCGTCGGACCTCAGCCGGACCTCAGCCTGACCTCAGCCTGACCTCAGCCTGACCTCAGCCTGACCTCAGCCTGACCTCAGCCTGAATCAGCCAGACCTCAGCCTGACCTCAGCCTGACGTCAGCCTGGCTTCACCCTGACCTCGTCTGACCTCAGCCTGACCTCGTCTGACCTCAGCCAGACCTCAGCCTGACCTCAGTCTGACCTCAGCATGGCCTCACCCTGACCTCGTCTGACCTCAGTCTGACCTCGTCGGACCTCAGCCTGACCTCAGCCTGACCTCGTCTGACCTCAGCCTGACCTCGTCTAACCTCAGCCTGACCTCGTCTGACCTCAGCCTGACCTCAGCCTGACCTCAACCTGACCTCAGCCTGACCTCGTCTGACCTCGTTGGACCTCGTCGGACCTCAGCCTGACCTCAGCCTGACCTCGTCTGGCCTCGTCGGACCTCTGGCCGACACCGTACCTGCAGTAGGGCGATCACGATTCTGGTGGCACCGCTCTGCACGGCGATCGTCGATAGGGTGGCGGGCACTCGCTGCTCGGGCCCGGACGACTCGAGTCTCCTGCCCAGCGTCGCCGCCGGCTCCGCCTCCGCCGCCATCGCGCGTCTCCTCTTTCTCTCTCTCTATCTCTCTCTCGGCACCACCTGTCGCCGCGGAGGCTCGCTGCCTTGTCCCGCCCGCAGCGCCGTCCGAGCTGCGGCCCAGCCACGCCCCGAGCTCGACCCGGCAGCCCCGCCGCAGGCTATGATTAGCCCCCGGCTGTCACGGCGGCGTCGGCGCCGGCGCAGCGCGCGCCAAGCTGCCCGCGACGTCCGCGGCACTGCGCGGCCGGACACCCCGCAGTTCCGCCGTCCGCCGCCAGGTAGCAGGCTGAATGGCGGAGGTTGGCCGCTAGATGGCAGGCTGAACAGCGGAGGTTGGCCGTTAGATGGCAGGCTGAACAGCGGAGGTTGACCGTTAGATGGCAGGCTGAACGGCGGAGGCTCGTCGCTAGGTGGCAGGTTGAACGGGGAGGTTGGTCGCTAGATGGCAGGCTGGATGGAGAAGTTTCGCCGCCAGATGGCAGGCGCAACGGCAGAAGCTCGCCACTAGGTGGCGTAAATATTGATCTGCGGTCCGCCGATCGATATAGATGGCGCTGTGGTTACCGAGTCCAGGAAACCTAAACACTGTCGCACGACGGCGGTCTCTGCCTGCCAAACCGGAGATTAACTATTACTATTTACCAATCGAAACTATTACCAATCGATATATGCCAGAAAAGGCAGGCCGATTAACTCTCAACTGAACGACAAATAACGTAAGCAGTTCAGAAACGAAGTCGTACTAAGTAAAGTACTTCGTAGGTATATAGTGAGTTCGGAGACCGCAGCCGCCAGATCAATTAATATTCGTGAGGAAAAGCAGAAAACTCGGCTACCACTGCGATGTAAATTGTAAGAGCCGATAATATTCAATAACCAGGTCGTACAGCCGATTGACAACTGATGTCTGGCAGCATAACTAGACCATGGCCCTACTCACCCGCATCGCACGTCATGACATGCGGGCTGTTGCACAATGTTTTAGGACAACAAACTACGTCACATATCTCTATTTTGCGAACTCATGATGAACCTCTGAGGCTGAAACTGACGAGGAATCTGCGAGCAGGGGTGGCGCCACCGGGGGGGGGGGGGGGAGGGGGAGGGGGCAGTCACTCCCTGTCATCGGGTAGGGGGGAACATATCTTTTTGCCCCCCCCCCCTGACATTTAAGGAGTTCCCTCCATGCTTCAAAGAAGCCCATCTCGCAGGCCCCATCGCGGAGGTCACAGGGGCCCCTGGAAGCCAGAGGGGTCCTATGGAGGCCAGAGGGGGACTCTGAAGGCCAGAGGAGGCAATCTGGAAGCCAGAGGGGAGGTCGGAGGGGGACCTATGGAGATCAGAGGTGGGCCCCTGGAGGCCAGAGGGATCCTTTGGCGATCAGAAAGGCCCCTGAAGGCCAGAGGGGGTCCTCTGGAAGCCAGAGAAGTCCTCTGGAGGTCAGAGGGTCTCCCTTGAGGCCAGGGGGCCCCTGTAAGCCAGAGGGGTCCTTTGGAGGTCAGAGGTGCCCCTGAAGTCCAGAAGTGGCCCTCTGGAGGCCAAAAGGGAAGTGAGAGGAGCCTTATGGAGGTCAAAATCCCCTTCTCAAATGTTGGCCCCTAAATTTTGACTTGCGCCCTGACAAAAATATGTGGCGCCGCCCCTGCCTGCGAGGCGGTAACAGTTTCCGGATGCGTGACAACATATCGAGGCGCTCCAACATACCAGAGCTCGTTAGAGGAGCCGCCTGTGTTTGACGAGATCAGGTCACGGATAAATCATGCTGACGGTGGAACGTATCGGTTAGAGGAGTTATCGGTTAGAGGAGCCGCCTGTGTTTGATGAGATCAGGTCACGGATAAATCATGCTGACGGTGGAACGTATCGGTTAGAGGAGTTATCGGTTAGAGGAGCCGCCTGTGTTTGATGAGATCAGGTCACGGATAAATCATGCTGACGGTGGAACGTATCGGTTAGAGGAGTTATCGGTTAGAGGAGCCGCCTGTGTTTGATGAGATCAGGTCACGGATAAATCATGCTGACGGTGGAACGTATCGGTTAGAGGAGTTATCGGTTAGAGGAGCCGCCTGTGTTTGATGAGATCAGGTCACGGATAAATCATGCTGACGGTGGAACGTATCGGTTAGAGGAGTTATCGGTTAGAGGAGCCGCCTGTGTTTGATGAGATCAGGTCACGGATAAATCAAGCTGACGGTGGAACGTATCGGTTAGAGGAGTTGTCGGTTAGAGGAGCCGCCTGTGTTTGATGAGATCAGGTCACGGATAAATCATGCTGACGGTGGAACGTATCGGTTAGAGGAGTTATCGGTTAGAGGAGCCGCCTGTGTTTGATGAGATCAGGTCACGGATAAATCATGCTGACGGTGGAACGTATCGGTTAGAGGAGTTATCGGTTAGAGGAGCCGCCTGTGTTTGATGAGATCAGGTCACGGATAAATCATGCTGACGGTGGAACGAATCGGTTAGAGGAGTTATCGGTTAGAGGAGCCGCCTGTGTTTGATGAGATCAGGTCACGGATAAATCATGCTGACGGTGGAACGTATCGGTTAGAGGAGTTATCGGTTAGAGGAGCCGCCTGTGTTTGATGAGATCAGGTCACGGATAAATCAAGCTGACGGTGGAACGTATCGGTTAGAGGAGTTATCGGTTAGAGGAGCCGCCTGTGTTTGATGAGATCAGGTCACGGATAAATCAAGCTGACGTCAACGCAGTGGAACGCAGTGGAACGTCAACGCAGTGACGGAGGAACTACGCTAAGGAATAGTTGGAGCACTTTTGGTTGGAATAATTGCAAGTACTTTTGGTCCTCATCAAACTGCGGGCTTTTCCCGTATTGCTTTTTACGCAATGGAGTGGAAAATATATTGTGCGTTCTGCTTGTTGTGATTATATGCCCGGCGATCTTCTAAAACTAACAGCGATTGGAAAAAGTGGCAATAAAATCGGAAGCTCATCGATGCACATCAACGGCGGCATAGTTAGTGGTTGCGACCCACAATTTGTGAAAATCGATTCATTTGTTTTCAACATTAGGAGTATTGTATAATTTGTCTGTGGCTGTATATGACACTATGCTTTATATTATCATGAAAAATAATGATTTTTCCCAAAAAAAACTAACAAACAATAACACAAAACTGGCAATTAAATCGGAAGCTCATCGATGCACATCGACGGCGACCTATTTAGGGTCGGCGATTTGTTTACAAAGTCATTGTTATGCTTCTCGGCGCACTTAACTATTGTGGCGAGTTGTTCCTTATTAGTATACCCAAGTCCCGTAGCAGGTTTTGTTAATGACGTCACTGGTGCCATTCTTGTGTAGCATTGCAAAATATATCTGATTTTGAGTTGAAAGCTAATTAAAGACTTATTCAAATGATTGTTTTTAAGTTTGAATTTTCTTGTTAATCATTATTAAAGGTATTTTATCACTGTGTTTCATAGTAGTTGACACTTCAGAAACTTGTGACGTAATAATATTGTATCCAATATGCATTTCCCTCACCTTTTGCTATTGAGGCGCAGTGCCGAGTGCTTTGCGAATACTAGCTTGCCTGGGGTTCAATTAATTCCGCCCTTATTTTATTCGAGTTGGTATAGTTTGCATGTTGTTGTTATTCATGACTTATACTGATAGTCAGTCATGCATCACGGATGCTTCACGGATTGCTTCACGGATCAGAGCGCTGCTCGAACGCACGCTAGTATCGCTAGTAGCGCTTTCGTTCTCCATGGCAACCAGGCGAGCCAATGAAAAGTCAGAACGTATTCCCTTTCTGGCTTTTGATTGGCTGACGCCTGGTTGCCATGGAGAACGAAAGCGCTACTAGCGCTACTAGCGTGTGTCCGAGCAGCGCTCAGTTTGATCGGAAACGTCACAGAGCCTCCAAAAATGCCGCACTCGATGTAAACAATGGTAGGGAAGGACGAATTTGTCAATGACCTTCATGAAGTACACAAGGTACTTGTTTTGTATTTGTTCCCAACTTACAACTTTGAATTTGGGAATAATTTTATTTAATTCTTAAATTTAAATAAAATAATTTTAAAACCATAACGGTAGCCTAAGCAATTGTTGCTAACAAAATAAAAAGGTCATTATTTCCCTTTAACCTTGGAAAAAGAGTTCACCTTGGAATTTGTTTTAACCCAACACGATTTCATTATATTTTGTAATACAATTTATTTTTATCTTGTCAAAAATGGCCTTATATCGCGCGATTCAGGACAGAAGGCCGTAAATTTGTATTGTTTATCAAAACTATATGCATACTCTCTGAGTCAGAGTCCGCATTCCTTCGCCAAAAACTCAAATATATTCGGCGGGAGAGTCTATTCAGTCAATACAACTTGCAGATAGGGTTTCCCAACACGGGCTACACAACTGCTATCTCAGTTTAAAACTAATGTTGAAGGTGAACTATTTCGTCGTCCTGGAAAAACAGAAAGCGGCATATGTATATTGACGATAACTCAAAACAATATTTATGCAAAGCTTTCAATACCAAGTACCAATACCTGTTCACTGCAGATGCTAAAAATGAAAGAAAACACATTAAGTGTTTTTCTTAATTTTCAGCATCTGCAGTGAACATGATACTTGGTATCGAAAGCTTTGAATAAACATTGTTTTGAGTTATTATCGTCAATATACATCTCTCATGAAACAATTACAAGTACTACATATGGTGTCGATTTAACCCAGAGCGCTATGAAGTGTTGCAAATAGTGCGACTCGCACGAGCATAGGTTAGACAGCGCCCACCCGTCTGACCCGTCTGACCCGGTCCCCGTCTGACCCGTCTGACCCGTCTGACCCGTCTGACCCGTCTGACCCGTCTGACCCGTCTGACCCGTCTGTCCAGTCTAACCCGTCCGAGTTTGGCCAGTCGCTCTAAACCGTCAGATGAGCCCAGGCATTGGATGCGGCCCGCCTGCTGGCTGGTTTGCCGAAGACACACGGGAGTTCCCCACGACAGCAGAAGTCGAAATCTCAACAGGTTAGGCTATCATTCATCAGGTTAGGCATTCATCAGGTTTGGTATGAGCTGGGAGAATCAGAAGCCCGCTCTGCAGATACCGAGAGAAAAGATCTGTATCGCTGTTCAGCGGCAGAACTACTGCTTCAGTTGATATTGAACACGAAGGATGCGGGTGATCACGGATCTGTTCTACAGTGTACAGAAACGCTAACGCCACAGCCCGCCGCCAAATTAAACACAAATATTGTCGTTCGTCCCGTTTGGCTCCCGTCAGCTAAATACTCTCCAGGCATGAGCTAACTAGCAGTGCTGCCATTCGGCTTTGCCTCTGCCAAACTCAGCCAGTAAGTTATGTTTGGCAGCAGCCAGCAGCAGCGCAGTATGAAGGGTATCGGATCGCGGAAGAGTCATGGCTGGCAACGGGCTGTGTCAAAATCAGATGCTGAATCACATCTTGTATTGCGACTGGCGGAGCTTCTCCGACGAAGTTCGTTGCAACGTATGGTGTACCCAGTGGCGGATCTAAGTGTCGAGTTTGGGGGGCAAAACATTTCGCTCCGTTTCGTCAGCGAAAAGTTGTTGATCGGGGGGGGGGGGTGGCGTCGAGTCGTCAGCGCAGAGTCGTTGAGCGGCGGGGGGAGGGGGGGGGGGGTCGAGTCGTCAGCGCAGAGTCGTTGAGCGGCGGGGGGAGGGGGGGGGGGGGGGGGGCGTCGGGTCGTCAGCATTAAAGTTTCGTTGAGCGGGGAGGGAGGTAAATCTCGTCTTCTCGGAACAAAAATAACAACCTCCCGGAACGGTTGGGGGGGGATATGCATTTGCCTACCGATTTTTCGTTTGGGGGGGGGGGGGAATTGGGGCATTCCAGAACAGATCGACCAAAACCATCTCTAAATAACACACTACATCTCATATTTCGATACAACTACGTGTCTGGGGTTATCTGGGCTGTTGACACACGCTGTGAACTTTTCAGCCTCGTCCATCAAATGGTTTTCGAGTTACAGCCTCGGGAAACTTTGTAATGTCAAGCAAAACTCAAATTTTCAGCGGACAATATCTCCCATCTAAACCAGTAAAACGCCTTAATCGGCGGTAACCGAGCGGTATCTGTTGCTTCCCTGGGACAAACTACATACAAAATAAGTTGTATTACATTTGTCATGATCTCCTTTCTCGAATCCGCCAAATGGAGTACGTCCTGAGCGCTGCATGCTTCATCGTATACATTAATGCCTAGATAAATCAAGCCATTGTTTACCAGTACAACGCCTTTTTGGGCGATGACCGAGCAGGCACGCTCTGGTAAAGCTAAAACAGGTTTGACATATGAAACGGTACGGGAGCACACGTGGTAGTAACACATAGTCCTTTTAGTCCTTTTAGTCCTCCATAAAAATTGCCAGGCCTCCATGCATGATAACATAAACATTAAGTTGTATTAAATTGTTCATGATCTTCTTTCTTGAATCCACCAAAAGTGAGTACGTCCTGAGCGCTGCATGCTTCATCGTATAAATTAATGCTTAGATCAATAAAACTATTTTTGATCAAAAATTATTTTTGTTCATTTCGACGTTTGCGTGTGCCACGCGCACCACCCTTATCAGAACGCACCATACAAAAATAAAAATTGATTTGATGGTCCTATCCAATGGTAAAACCCGATCTCAATCGGAGCAGTGGTTGCAAAGTTATTAGCTTCCAAAAAGCGTATGTACGGCCGGTTCGGGCCGGTTCAGGCCGGGTCAAATGTAAATGTGTCTAGTAAGTTGACGGGAAACATCACGGGCGCTTCACGCCCGCTCGGTAATCATGCGAGTCATATAAACCTATATACCAGTAAAACGCCTTTTCGGGCGATGACCGAGGGGGCGCGCTCTGGTAAAGGTAAAACAGGTTCGAAATATGAAACGGTAAGGGAGCACACGTGGTAGTAACACATAGTCCTATTAGTCCTTTTAATCCTCCAGCAAAAAAATCCAGGCCTCAATGCATGCCAACATAAAAAATAAGTTGTATAAAATTGTTCATGATCTCCTTTCTCGAATCCGCCAAAAGGGAGTACGTCCTGAGCGCTGCATGCTTCATTGTATAAATACATGCTTAGATTAATAAAGCCATTTTTGGTCAAGAATGATTTTTGTTCATTTCGACGTTTGCGTGTGCCAACGGCCACGCGCTGTGCTGCCACCCCATACCGTTTGTCTGCACTGGTGACCAAAACAATTCCCAAAAAATATTTTCCAAAATACGGCCTTCCGTATTTTCCCAAGTTCACTGTGCAGGCCTAATTTTTGACGACCAACTCAGAGACAAAAAAAAACATTTGAAAACTTGTTTTGTTTAGATCAGGATTAGTCGAAAAACAATTTGGCATTTAGTGATTTTCGATTTTTTTCACGTGACCTCGTAGCCTACTTTTTGCGCCGTGACCTTGACCTGTTGGAAACCGAAATTAACATTTTCGTCTGATGACGATTTGAGCTTCATTGATGTACTTTCGTATAAACAAATAAAAAAGTGTGGCTTGCCCTGTAGAACCAACTTTTGGGGACTTCCACAGTAAGACAACCATTTTTGTATTCGCCTATTTGCCGTCTGACCATTTGTAATTAACTTGTGCACTGGGGAGGGGAATTCATTGGTGGTGACCAAAAAAATCAAACAAGATAAGGCCTTCCGAAAAAAATCATAAGTTCAAGTAATTTTGACAACTCCGAGACTAAAGAAGCGATTTTGATTTTTGTATTGTTTGGATCGGGATTAGTCAAAGAACAATTTGGCAATCTCGGATTTTCTATTTTCATTTTGTCACGTGACCTCTGACCTACATTTTGCACCGTGACCTTGACCTGTTGGAAACTGAACTTATGTTTTGTTTTCTTCGTCTGATGACGATTCGAGTTCCATTGACGTCCTTTCGTATAAAAAGAAATCTAAAAAGTGGGGTTCGACCTGTAAAAACTACTGTTGAGACTTGCAATGCACACAATACGCTGTGTGTGTATGTTACGTTGTATTGGCCTGGCAGGTCATATAGCGACCTGATGTCGGTGTAACAGGCACCAACCGAGAGGGTTCGTCGTCAGGAGTCACTCTGGACTGTTTCGAAAGCGTATGTCAAGTAGATGCGAAATTATCGACGGACAGGTGCCCAAACAGCGCATTATCTCAGTATTGCAAGACTCAAAAATGATTTTTACAGGTCGAACCCCACTTTTTTATTTTTTATACGAAAGGACATCAATGAAGCTCAAATCTTCATCAGTCGGAAATTTTGATTTCAGTTTCCAACAGGTCAAGGCCACGGGGCAAAAAGCAGGTCACGAAATCACGTGAAAAAAAAAATAGGAACTCTGTGATTGCCATATTGTTCTTCGACTAATCCTGATCCAAACAATTTTTTTTAATCAAAATCGCTCTTTTAGTCTCGGAGTTATTGGTCGTCAAAATTAGGCCTGCACAGTGAACTTGGGAAAATACGGAAGGCCGTATCTTGGATTTTTTTTTTTGGGGGGGGACCACCAATGAATTTCCGCCCTTGAAACCCACAATGCACAACTTTTCAAGAAAATTAAAATGGTCGGACGGCAAATTTGATGTTTTTTTGGTTGTCTTACCGTGTTTTTTTTGTTATCTTCCCATGTAAAAATGCAAAATTCTTCGTATCTTCGAAGAAAGATTTATCCGCCACTGTACCAGGACAAAAATCACAACCTGCCGGATCGGTTCGGGGGGGGGGGGGGGGGGGGAGGGGCAAAAACATACGTTTGCCTACCGATATTTCGTTGGGGGGGGGGGCAATTGCCCATTTTTCCCAACCGTAGATCCGCCACTGGGTGTACCTCGGGTCTACACGAGTGTCAGGGGCATTCATTGTCCGGTGTCACCTATTATCGCAGCTGCTAAGATGGGATTAGGTACCGGATTGCCATGTTTTACATTAAATGTATATGTTTTTTTTCTTATTGATCTTATTTTCTGTTCTATAATCATGTTCCACCCTCAAGTGCTGGCATGCCGTAAATAGATCCTCTCTGAGTCAGCTAGGCCAAACGTGAACACGTACCATATCTATATCGAGTATAGTCATCGTCAGTCAGGTAATGAATAGCCAGCCGGTAATCGATACGTTCAGCTCAGCAGACACGACCTGCGTGCCCCACCGCACCACATCTCCCCGCAGGGCGCAGCTGTGCTGTATCAGGTGCACCCCTCCGAGTTGACACTACCACGCGATCCGCGGTCCATCGCCGACCCCTACCGCGCGGCTGCTCACTCGTGCTTCATGGATTCTTCACTATCACGGTTTTGTTTCCCCCACCGCGTGACTGCGTCGCGTGGTGTCGGCGGGAGCGGGGGCGGCAGTGGTGTTGGGTTTTTGCCGCCTCATGCCACCGCAGCTGGTCCCGACTGCCATGTGCACTGTGCAGGAGGAGACTCCCGCCGAGCCGACCCGACCTGAGTATTCCGGGCCCAAGCACGGGACGTCGTGGTGAAGTCAGCCCGTACACACGTACCGCTCGGGTGCGATTCCCTATGTGTGGTGTGCAGGTAGCGGCCGGTCGGACGGGCGGCTCCCGCTGCAACAGGAGAGGGGGGGGGGGGGAGGGGGAGGACCAGTGGCAGCCAGATGTGTTGTCACCAGAGGCGTAGCTAGGGGGGGGGGGGGGTGCAAATGGTGCTCCTGCACCCGGGAGATTTCGCCGGGCCCCTATCCCCGGCTGCAACCATACGGCCTGGCGGCCGTCATTTTATGTTGTTGTAAAATACCATGAGAGAAGCGGATCCAAAGCGTTCTCACACAATACAAGGACCCTCCTAGTCTGTCAGAGAGCCCTATGATAAGGAGGAAGAACCCTTTCGTGAGCCCTCTCAGCAGGCACGTAACCAAAGGGGGACGGTGAGTGCCCTCCTCCTCCCCTCCCCCTCCCCTCCCCCTCCCCTCCCCGCAGGGCTGCTGAGCTGAACATGTTACCACGCAAAGCGTGGTAACATGGGCTCTTTATCACGCAAAGCGTGGTCTTTAGAGAGTTTAGAGCACTTCAGAGGCCCTTTAGGGCCACCAGGATCCTCTCTGAAAGACCAGAAGGCTCCTTGAACGTTCAAAAGAGCCCTGTGCAGGTCAGAAGGGCCCCTGACCAGACCGAAAGGGCCCCTAGGTGGGTGAGGACGGCCCCTGAACATGCCGAATGGGCCCCTAGTCAGCACGGAGGGCCCCAGGGCAGGTCGGAGGGCCCTCGGAGCATGTCGCAAGGCGACAAAGCAGCCAGCGCAGTCCCTTGCCAAATCGGAAGGGCCCCTTAGAAGGCTGGAAGTCCCCAGACAGACCAGAGGGGCCCTGGAAAGTTCAACTTACTCTTACTCCACAAGACAAATATTACAATCGGAGCTTTCGGGTATATTGTAATACCCTTCGTCAGCGATTAAGAAGCATTCGGTAGCAGGTCATTGCTGGTCTTTAAGACGATAGCAATGACATGTTACCGAATGCCTCTTAATCGCTAACGAAGGGTGTTACAATATGCCCGCAAGCTCCGATTTAATTTGTCTTGTAGAGTAAGCCCTCTTTGTATTTATTACATATCACCCACTCCACATTATGTCTTTTCGCGGATCCCAGATGAGTCTCTGAACAGGTCAGAAGGGCGTTGAAAAGGTCGGAGGGGCCCTTAAACGATCTGAAGGGACCTTGGGCATTTCAACAGTAAGAATGCAGTTGTCCAGGGAATACAACTCAAAATGTTTGCGCCGCTCCGCGGCGCAATTTAACTACAAAAGCAATTATATGCGGGTAATAAAAAATACCGGGACGCTTCTCGGTGCATTTATGTGTTATGTTGCTACTTTCCTATATAATTGGGCAAAATAGTTCATTTTAACACTTTTTTATCGCACTTTTAAACGCACAATAACATTTTTTTAGAGGTCCACACCATACGCAATGCGACGCATTGATGAGAATGATGAGAAATATCTAGGGCATAAGACTCAAAATTTTCGCGCCGTTCCGCGGCGCAATTTGCTTAAGAGTTCCAGGTCTTGAGCTTAAAAAAAATATCCCAAGTTGGTATAGCTGATTCCAAATTGGTTTCGCTGGTTCCAAAGTTGATATGGCAGTTTGCTAACAGTCCAGCTCTTAAAAGTTGGTATGGCCCATGCCATACATGTCATACCGCATTCTCTATCCGTGTAACGTGCCTTTTCATCCGTTTTGTTTGGCCCTTTCAACGCTTGGGAAGGGGGCCTTTCAGCGCTCGGGAAGGGGGCCCTTTCGAAGCGCCCCCCCCCCCCCCCCTGGCCAAAATCCTGGCTACGTACCTGCCTCCCAGGCCTGGAATGGGCCCTCTCAGGCCTGAATGGGCCCAATGCCGTTTCGGATATTTATGGGTACTGCCCCCCCCCCCCCCCCGACCGGATGCACCTGTCTCCAAAAATGCTGGCTACGCCCCTGGTTGTCACGCCCCAAACGGGGACTGCATGACCATGGTCAGACCATGAACGCAGGCATTCCACGTGCAACTGCAGCATTCAGAAAGGTATGCGACCTCGGCGTGCGGGCTTTGCGAATGGCGACCGAACAACTGCGACGTTGTGGGAGATCGGTTGTTGATATATCCAGGTCCTGTCTTGAATACGTCTGGGAGATAAACACGACTGGTTAGCATAAACTACGAAACAGGTACAAACTGTGAAACAGGCCCCGTGTCGACAGGAAGGCTGGGTTGACTGACTGCACGCCAGAGCAGAGGCAGAGCAGGGACGCCAGCCTCCGCAGCCAGCGAACGCGGCCGGCTGTCCGTACAGTCCCACCTTAAGTCCGTACAGTCCCACAGATAACAGGAGACCTGGATTTGACACGAAATATTCGGCCTCTGTTATTTTAAGCACAGCAGTGAACGACGGTGCTGGACTCGCATTTTCACGAGCCGAGACATAAAAGTGTATCAGCTTAACAGCTCCGTTTCAAATCTGGGCTCTACAATAAGAGGCGAAAAACTTCATGTAAAATCCAGGTCTCCTGTTATCTGTGGTTTATATTTTTCGAATTATGCATATGAGAGATATCGCCCGAAGAAAATTAAAGCTTTGAGCGACATTAAAGAAATGCCTGAGGCTATAACTCGAAAACCGTTCGACGGACGGGGCTGAAAATTTTACAGCGTGAATCTACGGCCCAGATGACCCCCGACACCTATTTTAACTGAAATACGAGAAGTATGATGTTATGGTTTGGTCGATCTGACCTGGGTGGCCTCTGGTCACGTGACCAGTGACCTTGAGGCCACAGAGCGACTACAAGGCTGATGTTATATATCATTAAAAGCAAGTCGACGAGCTAAGCATAATGCCGTTTATTTGAGCTCTCTGGCACAATTACGTGCAAAGATATTACCAAAGACGTGCTGGTGACCATTATTTTTCCAAATACAACAAAAATAGAGAAAAACTATCATCATTTTTTGTAAACATCGAAGGCCTATCTATGTATATATCTCTATTCTGGTATGGGGAAAAAATCAGAATTTTTAATGGCCACATTATAAAATCACGTGATTTGACCTGAGTTCACGTGTTGAAATTCCAAAATTTTCGAATTTTCCAAAAAACGATTACATCATAATAATATATTGTTACTGATGATTCTGATGATGATGCATTATATGACTCGCATGATTTAGAGGGGAGATATTGCCCACTGAAAATTAGAGTTTCGCTTGACATTGCGAAGTTGCCTGAGGCTGTAACTCGAAAACCATTTGACGGACGGAGCTGAAACATTCACAGTGTGAATCTCCAGCCCAGATAACCCCCGACACGTAGTTTTATCCAAATATGATATGTAGGGTGCTATTTCGAGATAGTTTGGTCGATCTGTCTTGGAATGCCCCAATTGCCCCACACCCCTTCCAACGAAAAATCGGTAGGCAAGCGCATATTTTGCCCCCACCCCCAAACCGTTCCGGGAGGTTGTGATTTTTTCTCCGGGAAGGCGTGACCCCTCTCCCCCGCTCAACGACTCTTTCGTGCTGACGACCCGACGCCCCTCCCCCTGCTCAACGACTTTTCGCGCTGACGACCCAACGCCCCCCCCCCCCGTCAACAACTTTTCGCTGACGAAAAGGAGCGAAATTGTTGCCCCCTCTCCCAAACTCGAAACCTAGATCCGCCACTGGTTATACTCCTACAAAAGAGAGACTTGCTCATTTCTCCACGGATCGGGCCGTTTCGGATGTCGCTGAAATTCTCCTATATCAGTTCAAAATTCGCCATGAAATTCGCCTATTCCCTCTAATCTGAGGATTTTCCTCCTTCATTGTTGTTAGGACGTCCATGCCATACCATTGATGGCTGCAGCCTCTTCGAGAATGGGCTAATCCTCTCCCTTCGCAAAAATAGCCGAACCATAGCAGAGATAGCAGAAGAGATGTCAGATTGAGGTCATGTTTTACGGTTTGTGTGGCAAAATAAGGGTTTATGAAAAATGTTGTCAGAAGTACAGTTATTAATATAATTTTAATTGGAATATTTCAAACGAATCACCATAGACTTGGCTATCAAACTGCCATCTCGGATTTGTGAATTTAATTAAAATTCATGATTTTGAAGAGAAAAAAGCAAAGGCAATTTGTATTTGAATTTTGTCATTTTTCCAAAAGTTTACAAACTTTTCGAAAAACGAAATACCTATATATGATAGAGACGTGTCTGATGAATATGTGTACCAAATTTCAAGTCGAGATTATCACAAAATTACTTATGGCCTTTGAAAGGACAAAATAGGCCTTTTCTCAAGGCATTAATAACCCATGTTATTCTGTTTTTGTCTTCCAGTTCGATTTCTTATGGAACAATGTTCTAAGGTAATTTTTCGAGTTCTAGACGTAATACAAACCCATGAACATGTATTACAGCGCCTAATGACTGTAATAGGCAGTTTGATCTCGTGACCTCGGATGACCTTGACCTGACCAGAGGTCATCAAAAGCTTAGAATGGTACTTAGAAGTGTCAGACGCAAGAATAATGTCAATTTATTGACTGTTTATGCATATAATATCGTTATTTTGCGTGGCAATTGCATCCACGGGGACATCCATGACAAGGTCAAACATGTTATCTTTAACCTGGCCTGTGACCCCCAGATCAGCAAAAAATGTGTTCCCTACACCCAGCGGTGTCGATTTTTCAAAACGGTTGGGGGGGGGGGGGCGAACACACTGGCGGATCCAGCCTCTCTCCGTGGTGGGCTTTTTTTTTGTTGCAAAGAGGTACCCCCATTTTTTCCTCTGCGGATTTGGGTCGATCACCTTATTTTGGTATTCGAGCCTTAGAAATTCACTTGAGAAAAAAAGATTTTGTGGATTTTTTCTCTCCGAAAGAAGTCAGTTGGTTTTATTTTTGGGGGTCGAAAACACACACTTTCGCGAATCTGAGATAGCCATTTTGAAGAGAATGTCATTTCCTTTCTTTTAACGTTTTTTTTAGCAATTTGCTTTAAAACTCTATTTTCTGCGATTGTTCAAACATTTATCATTTTTCCACCAAAAATGGCATGACATGACGTCAACGTCATTATCTCCCGAAATACCAAATCAATTTCATTGGAATTTGGTAAGAAGACGTAGAATTGATGCAGCATAAGGTACTGCAAGTTTGACGTTGATATCTATAATAGTTTTCAAGTTATTGAGAAAATCCGGGAGGGGCAGATTCTGCCCCCCCCCCCCCCCCCAGTGGGGCGCGGGTTAAGTGTCACCGGGGCTGCTTGAATTGCATCAGGTGCGCTGTTTTGTCTATCATGGAAAGCAAGGGATACATACAAACTTCAAATTCAACCACTCGAGAGAAGAAAAAAACTTCCGCTTTCATGAAGTTTTCGCCTAAGATCATTGTTTTTCACTTTCAGTGCAGGAAACGCGCCTGGGGCATAGTTGTATTGAATGCCCCTCCAAAATTACTGTGGGGGAGGGGGCATTTGCCCCTGATGCCGCCCCCCCCCCACCCCCTGGATCTGCCAGTGCCAGCAATTACCGCCAAGGAGAGCCTCTGCCAGATACTCAAATGTAATTCATTTTCCCATTTTCCAAATTTGTATAAGCAATTGCAAAAGTTGTGTCATGCCGCGAAGCGGCGCGTAATTTTCCGTTTTTTTACTGTGGGTAGCTGGGGTTTGACTGCTGCAAAGACAATTTTACAATTTTACGATACATTGGGAACGCGCGGGGGGGGGGGATACTTGTATTGAATGCCTCCCCCCTCAGATTCCTGTGGGGGGGGGGGGCATTTGCCTCTGATGCCCCCTCCCCCTGGATCCGCCAGTGGCCGAACAGGGACGGATCCAAGGGGAGCCTATCAGCGCCATAGCTTTACCGAAACCACCAAAATCGGCCGAAAATTCACACATTTTAAAGAAATTCTAGGCAGCTTGTACAAAGGACAGTATTTGTAATCAATTCATAATGCAAAAACAGACCAAATCTCATGAGTTTTGGAATTCTGACGGACGGCCCCTCAAATCAACGGTTTGGGCCGGTCTGCATCCGCCAGAAGGCCCGAGTCCTTACTTGGAACTCTTACTTAGTAAAAACGGCAATGCTAACCTGCCATTGACTGGGGGGGGGGGGATATCTCCCCTGACGAATTTTCGCAATAGCTCAAAAACCAATAGCGATATCAACGTGAAACTTTGGGTACCTTCTCCTACACCAATTTTACGTCTGCTGTGCATAAATGAAGAAATTTTGTCGAGAAAAGAATCGAGATATAACGAATTTAGTGACGCCACTACACACGAGTTTGGCGAATTAAAAATCAGCTAAACTTTAAGAGATCATACAAAGTCTATATTTTGAGCAAAATGGAATACAAAAACGTCAGAAAATAGTAAATGGCAAGGGCTACAAAATAGATTCTCGGATTTGTGAAAACTTTGGTTTTTGACCCCTTTGACCCCTCGCTGTTGCCATTTAAAATAAAATAAATTAAATATTATCTTTCTTCGGAAAAATGCCCTAAAAATCAAACATTGAAAATATGTTAAACATTCACCGGATTGTATACATAAAGAGGGGATTTAAAAAACCTTTCTTAGTAAAAGCTGCGTAGACTTTCTTTTGAAATAGGAAACGTGTCAATTTGTTGCCCATTGCAGGCGATTTGGGAGGCTTGGCCGCTTTGCCCCCTCTTGGATCCGCCAGCGGCCAAAAACATTGGGGGCCGAGCGGGTACCATTGAGGGGGGGGGGCGAGGGTACCATGGGGGTGAACTCAACATTGGGGGGGGGCGAGGGCCACCCCAAAAGTATATAAATCGACACCTATGCCTACTCCAAATTGTCCAGGGCTATTGAATGCCGTCTGAATTTTTAAAATCAGTCCAATAGTTCCGGAGATCCGCAGGGCCAAAAATTTCCCCCAGTATTGTCGCGTTATTGAAAATACCCCAGTAACTGTCTTATTGCGTTTATACAACGAAGGCGAAATATGGACAAAAAGGTTACCGGATTAGAAACAAAAGACTATCAGGCAGGTAGCTAGTTCAGAATATATTGGGGCCTGGCGATGCTCCCCGTAGGTGTCCAGTGCTTTGCACATTCAGACCTTTGCACATTATTCCTGCTAAATAGCGAGCACGTTCTTCTGGGCGGTGTTCCCAGTTCCGATTTTGACCCCATGCAAATGCAAAACTTCATTTAAACGTTTCCTATAAACATAAATTGTATTTGCAAATGTGGGTTCACATTTTAAGAATGTGTAGGAGAGTATCTATTTAATGATGAAAATAACGCTGCTTCGATATCATGTAGAGAACAATGGTAAATACCTAACGCAGTGTTGTCCCGTCTTCTCCTATATGTTGTTCCTGAGAAAATGATAACAAATTGAAATGCTGTGTTTCTATTTTTTTTTCTTCACACAATCTACTAATTTGAATTTAAAAAAATAGTTATATTCGGCTATATTTTGACTCCATTTACAAGGCATTTTTCTTCTTCTCTTTTCATCTCCCCTGACATATTTGTCCATGTCTTGACTCATACCATTTGGGCTACTTTATTTACAATCGTTGTCAGGAGTTGGTCCGACTTAATTGCTCCCACGGTGAACTGCCCTCCCCTCCCTCCCAGTTATGAGAATATCGCACCCTCCCCTGTTTCTGACCCTTGACCTGTGTTGGGGTCGATGGCCCAGGGGATCTAACACTTTTTGGTACCGCCCGGTGTGAACCTGGCCAGTATGTGCGATACTTTTAAAACAGACTTCCTGCACTGCACCTTCCCGTGTTCAGACAGAGTGTAGCAAAAAGATAAAACCTTGAAAGCGCGTACATTGAGTGAGGTATCACTGATAAACAGCGAACAGTGCATCAGAACAGTGCAGTACGGCTCAGTTAGGCACGGGCAGGCACGGTCAGGCACGGTCAGGCACGGCACACGCTATACATCAGAACACTGCAGTACGGCTCAGTTAGGCACGGTCAGGCACGGTCAGGCACGGCACATGCTACACATCAGAACACTGCAGTACGGCTCAGTTAGGCACGGTCAGGCACAGTCAGGCACGGCACACGCCTCACATCAGAACAGTGCAGTACGGCTCAGTTAGGCACGGTCAGGCACGGCACACGCCTCACATCAGAACAGTGCAGTACGGCTCAGTTAGGCACGGTCAGGCACGGCACACGCCTCACATCAGAACAGTGCAGTACGGCTCAGTTAGGCACGGTCAGGCACGGCACACGCTATACATCAGAACAGTGCAGTACGGCTCAGTTAGGCACGGTCAGGCACGGCACACGCCTCACATCAGAACAGTGCAGTACGGCTCAGTTAGGCACGGACAGGCACGTGCCCACGGTACACGCTACACACACACATACAAAACACCGCACAATGCAAACTAAATGCATGTGTTTGGCATGACCATTCACCATGCCTTCACTCATGGGTTCAGAACTCGGATAGCCAGCGAGTTTAGAAACGTGACCACGGTGGCTAGACTTGCATTCTGAGCCATCACCGAGTCCGTTCATAGTCTGTGTTTGATTTGTGTACATCAATTTACATCCATCACTCTCAATTGCATCATCTACTGGATGTCTGCGCCGTAAGCTACGTCCAGTAGCGTACCCAGGATTCGCTCCAGGAGGGGGCAATTTTTTATCAGGGGGGCATAAAGAACCCCACCAAAAAAAAACTCACCGGATTTGGCCCACTGTATTTTTAAAAGGGCATATTTTCACCGTTTTTCTCTTTAAAAACAAAAAACAAAAAATAATTAATTTGTTCGACCAAAGGGGGCACGTACAGACCTTCAGGGGGGGGGGGGGCAATTGCCCCGTTTGACCCCCCCCCCCCCCCCCTTGTGTACGCCTATGGCTACGTCGCTGCGACTCTGATGCAGATGCAACCGCGAACGAATATCATTCTCTTATTTGGAATCGCAGACCAGACTGGTCAGTGGTCACCTCAACCAGACCTGGTGACGCATTACACATCGCAGCTCATGCACAAGTGATGCACGGCGGACGTGAAACCGCGTTCCAGATAATACGAGACCCCGTGAGCGAACAATACACCGGCTGCAGGCCCGGCGCAACTGCGACGTAGGTACTCGGCGGGGTAGTCCCAACGGCGCAGAAAGCGCTTCGCCTCGCTGGAAGCCGCCCGCTAGCCGCATGAAACAGGCGTGAGTCACGCAAATGTCACGCAAATGTCACGCGAATGTCACGTCGTCATAACACACGTACGTCGTGCGTGTGTCACACACGTGCGTCGTGCGTGTGTCACAAACGTGCGTGTGTCGTGCATGTATGTCCAAATGGTTTGAGCAATGCTCGCATCGTGCCATCACCGGTCGGACGCGTCCAGGGTGACAGAGGACGCGTCCAGGGTGACAGAGGACGCGTCCAGGGTGACAGAGGACGCGTCCAGGGTGACAGAGGACGCGTCAAGTGTCACCGTGGTGATGCAGAGCGCACGATGGATCACGATGGCACACGATGGATCACGATGGCGCACGATGGATCACGATGGCACACGATGGATCACGATGGCACACGATGGATCACGATGGCACACGATGGATCACGATGGCACACGATGGATCACGATGGCACACAATGGATCACGATGGCACACGATGGATCACGATGGCACACGATGGATCACGATGGCACACAATGGATCACGATGGCACACGATGGATCACGATGGCACACGATGGATCACGATGGCACACGATGGATCATTATCAGCTGGTCAGCTAAACCGCAACTTGTATGCATTTGTATAACGTTGTATTGGTAGTAATGCGATTCGATACTGTACTGCATACCGCCCTCAGCGCCATTTCTGGAGGACTGATGTACCGTACCAATCAATGCCAGATCAATGTGTGCACTCGCCTGCTGTCCTGCGCCTGCCCTGCAACGCCGCGCACTGTGCAAACACCACGACGACGGAGAACTAAGCCCCGTAACAAGCAGTGTCAAAAGGCGCCCCCCCCCCCCATGTCCTGGCGTCGCCAGCATACTTCGAGAAACACGTGCATCATGACATTCGTCTGGAAAAGGAGAAACTACCGGCATTCCAGATCATTGGAACATTTGGGCAGAAAACGACACCCTATGGATACTATTTTTCCACTCTTTTTCCTCCATTTTATTGTGAATTTTCCACTTTATTTCCAAATGTATTGGATAATTGGAACCCTGATACTGATTTATGCATGCAATGATGGGGACAGCCTGTGGAGGGAAAGTGGTAAGCATTGGTAAAGGTAATAACTAATTCTGGTAAGCAGGTAATTGGGAATTGATAAAGCTGAGTACATATGGTTTTGGTTGAATTGTCCACTCTTTATGCTTATTTTTGTCAGAATTTCCCACTCCGCACCCCAGCTCCAAAGCAATCCTAGGACCCTGTCCCAGATGGACAGCAATTTTACAATCGATTAACCCTCGCCCTACGGGGACCGTTTCTCACCTTCGCCCTACGGGGGGCTGACAGCCCCCCCCCCCCCTCCCTGTTAACTTCCACACCAAGCAACGTAGAGCAATTCGGCAAGAACCAGCATGTTGCCTGTCATGAGAGGAATCTAACAGTATACGATTTTTAGGTTTCAGGTCAACGGGTGACCTTCCAGGTCAAGTGAATGACCTAAGATCGACCACGTCCAAAAATAGCGATTTTGCTCTGTCCGTCGTCATTACCAAAGTTATGAGTATAAAACGATTTGGTTAGCGTCAAAATGTTGGTCGTGGTATTAGCTATCTGGCAATATATCGATGTTTAGGTCGGGGCCAGTTAAAGGAAATAGTTCACCTTGGAATTTTTTTACCAAACACGATTTGATTATATTTTGTAATACAATTTATTTTTATATTGTCAAAAATTACCTTATATCGCGCCGATTCAGGACATAAGGTCGTAAATTTGCATTGTTTATCAAAACTATATCTCCGACTCTCCAAGTCAGAGTCCTGACGTCACGCGAATGTACAAAATGGTTCAGCCAATCAGATTCGAAAGTAGTCGCGTAAGAATAGACTCGCATTGGAGATGTGCCAACCGGCGGCCGGCGTTCGCTTGCTAGCATCGTCGGCCACCGGTTGGCACATCTCCAATGCGAGTCTATCCTTACGCGACTACTTTCGAATCTGATTGGCTGAACCATTTTTTTACATTCGCGTGACGTCAGGACAGGGGCGTAGCCAGGATTTCGGCCAGGGGGGGGGGGGCAAACGGGATCAGAGGGGCCCTCGTAGCCAATTGGGGGCCCACACACTGGCGGATCTAGGGTTCGAGTTTGGGGGTAAAAATTTATATCCCATCAAACCCATTAAACCGCCTGAAATCAGCACAAAATGTACACATTCCCTGATAAGAAAATCTAAGCAACTTTATCTAAGGAAGTTTGTTTTAAATCAGCTATCAATGCATAAGCAAGCGAAATCCGATGAGTTTTCAGAAATGTGTGAGACTTTTTGGGATTCCCCCCTAAAAAAAACTTGGCAGATCCAGGGGAAAAGGGCCATAGCAGCCGTCAAACCGCCTGAAATCAGCACAAAATGTACACATTTCCTGATAAGAAAATCTAAGCAACTTTATCTAAGGAAAGTTTGTTTTAAATCAGCTATCAATGCATAAGCAAGCAAAATCTGATGAGTTTTCAGAAATGTGAGACTTTGGGATTCCCCCTAAACAAACTTCTATAGGAGGTCGGACAGATCATTTTGTAACCAACGCTTAAAAGTCGATAACATTAACTCGGTAGGCCTGAGGCAGGCACGTAGCCAAGGGGGGGGGGGGCGGGGGGAGGCTACCCGCCTCCCCCGCCCTGGAGGCCCGGCGGGCCCTTTTCGGGCGCGCAGTGCGCAGCGCACCGAAAAGGGCCGACGAGACCACGCTCATGGACTACGCGAAGCGTGGTCTTTAAGAGTTTAGAGCATTTCAGAGGTTATTTAGGGGCACCAGGGCCCTTTCTGAAAGACCAGAGGGCCCTTGGACGTTCAGCAGAGCCCTGTACATGTTAGAAGGGCCCCTGGACAAGCCGAAAGGGCCCCTGAGCTGGACAAGCCGAAAGGGCCCCTGAGCGGGTCAAAGGGCCCCTGAACACGTCGAATGAGCACCGAGCCAGCACAGAGGGACCCCTGGGAAGGTCGAAGAGGCCCCTGAGCATGTCGGCAGGGCGACAAAGCAGCCAGTGCAGTCCCTTGCCAGGTCTTAAGGACCCCCTGAACAGGCTGGAGGGCCCCTGGACAGACCAGCACCAGAGGGCCTCTGGGAAGTTAAAAGGGCCCCTGTGCATGTCAAAGGGGCCCCTGACCAGACCAAAAGGGCCCCTGAACATGCCGAATGGGCTCCTAGTCAGCACGGAAGGGCCCCAGGGCAGGTCGAAGGGCCCTCTGAGCATGTTGACAAGGCGACAAAACAGAAAGCGCAGTCTCTTGCCAGGTTGGAAGGGCCCCTTAGAAGGCTGGAGGGCTCCTGGGCAGACCAGAGGGCCCTTGGGAAGTTCAAAGGGCCCCTGTGCATGTCAAAGGGGCCCCTGACCAGACCGAAAGGGTCCCTGACCAGGTCAGATGGCCCCTGATTACGTCGAATGGGCCTCTGGCCAGCACAGAAGGACCCCTGGGCAGGTCGGAGAGACCCCTGAGGATGTCGGCAGGGTGAAACAGCAGCCAGTGCAGTCCCTGGCCAGCTCGGAAGGGCCCCTGATCAGGCTGGAGGGCCCCTGGACAGACCAGAGGGCCCCTGGACAGACCAGAGGGCCCCTGGACAGATCAGAGGGCCCCTGGAAAGTTGAACCTCACAAAATAAAGTGGCCGAAATCCGTTTTTTAAATCCGAAATCCGAAATCCGAGTTTTTCATATCTTTTTTTTTTTTTGGGGGGGGGGGGTTAACACTCGGGAAGGGGCCCTTTCGAGGCGCCGCCCCCCCCCCCCCCCCCCCCCACACACACACCCTGGACGAAATCCTGGCTACGTGCCTGGCCTGAAGGGCCCTCGAAATGCCTAAGGGGCCCTCCAAATGCCTGAGGGGGCCCTCGAAATGTCTGAGGGGCCCTCGAAAGGAATTGGAGGCCCTGGGAAGGCCTTGAGGGGCCCTCGAAATAAATACCAGCTCTTAAATGCTGTTATTTATTCGTGTTAGATTTGTTCGTGGACGTTCTTTATGCGACATAAGGCGTTTTGCGGGCACCTGACACCATCCAAAACACTGGGGCCTTCGGTCCCAGGGGGCCCTCGCTCGGTCGCCAGAGGGGCCCGCCTGGCCTCCAGGGGGGGGGGGGGGCATGGCCCCTTTGCCCCCCCCCCCCCTGGCTAAGCCACTGCGTCAGGACTCTGACTCAGAGAGTATGCATATAGTTTTAATAAACAATACAAATGTACGGCCTTCTGTCCTGAATCGGTGCGATATAAGGCCATTTTTGACAATATAAAACGAAATTGTATTACAAAATATAATCAAATCGTGTTGGGTAACATTTTTCCAATGTGAACTATTTCCTTTAATGACCTCTTAGGTCACGGAAATCGTCACCATATATGAGAATGCTATGCGTTTTGCATTACAGCACACGTACAGGGCGCTTAGTATAACATCCGAACGGAGAGAGAAGAGACCGTAACAAATAACGTGTTGCCTGTCATAGGGAAAATCCAAAGGCATCACATTGTGTGTATCAAGGTCAACTGGTGACCTTTGGGGTCAGGTCAATAGCCCTTTGGGGTCTGACATGACCTTGACGAAAAGGTCATAAAGGAAAAGGTCATAGGTCACGGTCGTATAGTCGTATACACTTCAAATTTGCATAGGATACGTTACGTATAATTGTTGTAAACTCAGCTACTGAAACTTGCAGCAAGATGCGCCGCATGTGTAAAAAGTTATTCATACAAACCTCAGTGGGGGGGGGGGGCTGTCAGCCCCCCCCCCCCCCGTAGGGCGAGGGTTAAATGGGAACTTTTGAGTACGAACACGTTTTTTCCTGATTTATGGCTCTGTGAAAAGCTACTATAGTGAGTTTGCCACATCATTCGCATAAACGTAAAATATGATTGCGTGCTCTCAAATATTTGAGCATACAATTTGTTTGCAACATGCCTACTTGAAACACAGAACATTATTTTTTAATGTATTTCCATACAGAAAATATGCGTATTGGCCTTAACATACCAGCATAGTACAAAACCTTATATTCTATAAAGCGGGATCTGGAGGTTTACTTATGACAAAACAGCGTCGCATTATATTGTACCTTATACCTTGATAATTACATATAATGCGGTATGTGATAGGAATGCGCAAATAGTTGTAAAGGCAACTGAACGTGTTTAACATCCAACTGGTACATAAACAGAGCAGAAAACACCGCTAATTAACTCCATTGAAAATTTCACAAAAGACGCCAGCCCAGCAGTCCTGCTCCTCGTGCAAAATACAAAAGGCAAGTATGCACAGTTGCAACATTGCACACGATAAATGAGATACATAAAGAGCAAAAGAAAGCACACGGTTATATCACTAAGGCTCTGACGAGCATGTTCAGCATTCGGCAGTAGCGTGGAGGTTAACCCAGAAATCACGCAGTCAACATGGCTACACAGTGGCCGTTATGCGTAGCAGCATCAGTGCACAGTGTACTTAAACAAAGATTAGCTTGTGTACCCTAAGAGAGGCAGCAAGCAAGTGTACCCTAAGCGAGGCAGAGGCCAATAACCGCGAGTAACATTGGCCCATCGGGTAAGCACACGCAACACTGGACGTGGTCAACTCACATGCGAACCTCCGCGGAAAGAAAGGCATTGTGTGCGGTACAACTGCAGGCACCTCAAATGGCAGTCGTTTAGAGCCACTGCTGTTGCGCATGCAGATCAGATCAGCATCAAACGGCCCTTAGATCGTAAAAGAATAACACTGCACGCAGATCAAGTGAGAGAAGCCCAAACCACACTCAGACCAGCTTAGAGAGAACGAAACATCACTCAGGAGCTCAAACCACACTCAGACCAGCTCAGAGAGAACGAAACATGACTCAGGAGCTCAAAGAGAACGAAACATCACTCAGAGGAGCTCAGAGAGAACGAAACATCACTCAGAGGAGCTCAAAGAGAACGAAACATCACTCAGAGGAGCTCAGAGAGAACGAAACATCACTCAGAGGAGGTCAAAGAAAACAAAACTGCATTCAGATCAGGTCAGAGAGAATCACACTGCAGTCATGTCTGAACAGAACGCGCCAATGTCAGTTATCGATACTAGGCACATAAGTCGTACTCCGCGTGCTCCGCGCGCTCCGCGTGCTCCGCGTGCTCCGCGTGCTCCGCGACCGCATCCGGCTGACGCGGTAGATCTGCCTGCTTCCTTCCTCTCTTCTCTGTCGTCCTGTCGGTCAGTCCGTCGATCGGCTTGGTAAGTCGATCGGTAACCGGTGGTGTGGTCGATCAGTCAGTCAGTTTCTGAGTTCGTCTTCTCTTATTCGTTGGAGGTCTGTTCCTGGAAACTCTCGAGTGTCGCCGGTTCGTCTACTGGCGAAGATGTCCGTCTTCTTGAAGGCGTCCACGCCTACCTCTTCATCAACCCTCCGAGGATGTCGATGGGCACTGGGAAGATGATGGTGGTGTTCTTCTCGGCAGAGATGGAGTTGAGAGTCTGCAGGTAGCGCAGCTGCAGCGCGTTCGGACTCTCCGCCATCACGTCAGCGGCCTCCTTCAGTGAACGGGACGCCTTCATCTCGCCATCGGCGGCGATCACCTTGGCCTTGGCCTCACGGCTGGCCTCGGCCTCGGCCGCCATGGCGCGCTGCAACTCCATTGGCAGACGGACGTCCTTGACCTCGACCCGCTCGACCTTGACGCCCCAGGCGTCGGTGGCCTCGTCCAGGGTGCTCTGCATCAGGTGCGCGATGGTCTCGCGCTGGGCCAGGATGTCCGACAGCGTGTACTGTCCGAGCACGGTCCGCAGCGTCGTGGCCGACAGCAGACGCGTCGACGAGCTGCAGTTCTCCACGTTCGTCACAGACACCGTCGGCTCGAAGATTCGAAAGTAAATGACGGCATCAACGGAAACGGTCACCAGGTCCTTGGTCAGGATCTCCTGAGGAGCGACGTCAAACGAGATGACTCGCAGGTCCACGCAGCGGAAGGTGTCCAGACAGGGTAGGATGAAGAAGAGGCCAGGACCCTGCGCACCGCCCGGCGCCAGACGTCCCAGTCGGAAGATGATGGCACGCTCGTACTCCTGCACCACCTTGATGGTGAAAAACAGGGACAGCGGGAAGAAACAGATCACCAGCAGCCAGGAGACGAACGTCAGGAACAACTGGCAGCAGCCGCTGGACGGCGGGTTCACCTCATCCCTGCCCAGCACGAGGGGCGGCGGCCGGTTCGGGTTGGTCGGCCTCCCGGTCACCAGGTCGGCAGTCGGCTCCGAGCCGTGCTCAGAGACGGATTTGCGCAGCGGCAGCTCCTGGTCGTCACCCTCGGCCATTCCGGACATGCAGACACCGCCCTGACGCTCTCACAGCCGGCCTCCCTCGCCCGTACGCGCTCACCGGCACTCTGGAGCACCCCGCTCACCGCGTGGCGCCGTCACCACTCGATCGACACACCGAGATACGGCCGCTATCAGCTGCGTTGTCACACCTGTCCAGCACGCGGTAGTTTCAGTCGTTTCAGTCACCCACGCCGCGTAGCACGCGACGATCTCCGGCCTTGATCACCGGCAGCCAAACTGAACAGCCTCTCACGGTCGACGCCGGCCGCTGTTTACCAGTGTAGTTAGGCACGCCGCCGCCGCGCGGCGCCACCGTCGCATGAAGTCGCCTCCGCCGCCGAAGGTCACACGCCGCCAACACGGCGCAGACGGCGGGCAGAGGCGGGCTCAGGTACGCCCCGCAGCAGGGCATGACGATGATGAAACTCACTCCGTTCAGCTAAAGAGGCGCCGCGGGCCGCGCCAGTCGGGCGTCCGGCTCGTCCCGCTGCCTACAATTCATGCGCGCTGGAAAACGGCGTGCAGCTCGGGCTAGTTACCCTACTAGAACGGCTAAATACCCATAGGTATGGCACAAAAACTGAAAATGAAATTTAGAAAAGCATCAAAAACAGTTTTGATTGATTCAGTTGTTGTTGGAGTCAGGGGCGGATTCAGGATGTTTGCGAGGAAGAGGGCTGATGACCCAGGGGGCGGTATTTTCGTGGTCAACAGGGGGGCGCCATGGGCCGACAAGGGCCAGAAGGATAAATAATTGAAGGAAATTTTCCTGCGAACAATAGCAAACCCCGCAACGATCACTCATTTACAGTTTGTATTGGCGAGGCGCAACATTATAAATTTGGAAAAAGCACCTCCAGTGCTGTGGGTGCCCCTGGGGCCTGGTGCCAAGAGTGACTCATTTCAATGGGCTCCTCCGCGGTGCCGAGCGCGACCCTGCGCCATGGGCGCCTCCGGTGCCGAGGACGGTCCTGCGCGGAGCGACGCCATGCTAAGCCTAGTTTGCGTCCACTGTCAATGTTGAAGGGGGTACCTGGAAAGTGCAACCAATGATGATTTGCCAAATACTGACCGATTACTATTCTCTGGCGTCTGGAGCGCACTCTTTAGTGTGCACCATCAGCTGTGCAGTGTGTGCACTGAGTAACGAGCAGCCAGCAGGCAGCAGGTATGTTTGATGCTCATAGGCGTAGGCACACGGGGGGGGGGGGGGGCATGGCCTAGTTTGCGACAACTTTTCGGCCATTTTTGGGGTTAAAATCTGTATTTTTGCTTAGTGAGAAAAGTTGTTGATGGCAAAAGGTTCACCAAGACGAGAACAGCCCAAATATTCAAAGAAATATTCCATAGGGGGTTGGGGTTCTCTCAAAACGAGATCACATTTTCACTGCCCCCCCCCCCCTTTCGTGACGTTCCGACGTCCGTTGATGCTGCACACAATGTATGACCTTCAGCACCGAGCGGTGCAGTGCAGCGAAGCAGAGCTATTAGCTGAAATAGGCACACGGTAGAGCTGGCAAAGCCCAGATCAACGAGAGCAGCGAGTTGAGATTCACAGTATTCGCATATTTGCTTTTCAACCAACGAAAATTGTGGAACTTCGCTTTGAGAAGACGGTGGGTATAATAAGTGGATACAACATCTCGCGATTAAAGGAAATAGTTCACCTTCAGCATTAGTTTTGAACTGAGATAGCAGTTTTGTAGCCCGTGTTGGAAAACCCCTATCTGCAAGTTTTCTTTACTGAAAAAGACTCCAGCCAAATACATTTGATTTTTTGGCGAAGGAATGCGGTGCTGACGAAAGAATGCAGTGCTGACGATGCCTGGACAGAGGCTATACAATCAGCCAATCAGCTTGCAGCTGGTGCTAGCAAGCGAACCGCCGACCGCCGGTTGGCACTTCTCTAATGCGAGTCTATCCTTACGCGACTACTTTCGAATATGATTGGCTGAGCCATTTTTTCATTCGCGTGACGTCAGGACTCTGACTCAAAGAGTATGTATATAGTTTTGATAAAATGAATAATTTACGACCCTCTGTCCTGAATCGGCGCGACATGTATGGCCATTTTTGACAATATAAAAATAAATTGTATTTCAAAATATAATCAAATCGTGTTTGGAAAAAATGTTCCAAGGTGAACTATTTCCTTGAATTAACCTTTTTGGATGGCAAACATAGCTTTCGCTTTTGTTGAGACTTCTCACCCGACAACATCAACCTTCCTATGCTATTGACACCCACAATCGTAATTATTTGGGTTTTACGTCCCTGCACCGCTCTCTTGATTTATTGCGGCGCTCGGAGACGGAACACCCACACATATGTGCTGCGTTCGTGGAAGTGGGGTGGCTTGAACCCGAGACCTTGCGATACCCAGTCCAGCACTCTACCCACTTCACCATGACCGCCCCGACACCCACAGTAATTCTGCAGCTCATACACTTAGGTAAGCATAAGCTTCTGTGCAATACGTCGTACCTACGATCAGTATCAATGGCTGGAGCCATTTGATTGACTGGGGCTTTCATCCTAATCTTACTTTAAGCATCCGCTTAGCACCTACCACCGCCAAAAGCATGTTTAGTCTATCCAAGAACTTACGCGAGTAATTATTATCCTATATCCCGCAACCGTTTGTAGTCAGGGTTCATAACAGGCAGCTCTATTCACAAGTGCACCACGAAATTCATTAACCTTTCATTGCGGTTGTTGGTATTTTGGTTAATTATGTGACCTTGCTCCTAAAATTATTTTGGATCGGTACGAACTTCCCCAAGTTAGGTGTTGCCAACATGGGTTGTGTGTGTCACAAAATTAGCAGCTCTAGCGTTGCGAGTGTACGACTCACGTCAGTGGCGTCGCGTGGCGGTGGGGTGTGGAAACAAGCTGCAGCTAACTGCCGAGCGCGGCAGCATCAGACGCAGTGACGCAGCAGTATACGACGCTGTGCGCATTCCAGCTGGTGCAGCGGAGCGGCGAGGGGTGCCATCCGCCGGGCTCTGAGGGGACGCTGCGTCGGTGGTATCGATCCTGTAATAGCGTGTTGTGGTGACGGTGCGAGCGCCGATCGATTCAGCACGGCGGGACGCGTTGCCGTGTCCGGACGGGCGCCGGTCAGTGCAGCAGTGCAGCGGCAGTGATACTCAGCTGATAGTAGGCGTGTTACAGTGAACCCAGCATGGCTGGTGCGGAGGCGGGATTCAGCAAGGCCGGGTCGGAGCCGGACCAGGAGCCGACCGCGCAGCTGGTGCCGGGCGAGCCGGCCAGCGGCCGCCGGCCGCCGCCGCCGATCATGGGCCGAGAGGAGGGGCACGAGAACACGGACGGCTGCTGTCAGGTGTTCCTCACGATGCTCTCCTGGCTGCTGGTGATCTGTTTCTTCCCGCTGTCCCTGTTTTTCACCATCAAGGTGGTGCAGGAGTACGAACGTGCCATCATCTTCCGACTGGGACGTCTGGCGCCGGGCGGTGCGCAGGGCCCTGGCCTCTTCTTCATCCTACCCTGCCTGGACACCTTCCGCTGCGTGGACCTGCGAGTCATCTCGTTTGACGTCGCTCCTCAGGAGATCCTGACCAAGGACCTGGTGACCGTTTCCGTCGATGCCGTCATTTACTTTCGAATCTTCGAGCCGACGACGTCTGTGACGAACGTGGAGAACTGCAGCTCGTCGACGCGTCTGCTGGCGGCCACGTCGCTGCGGACCGTGCTCGGACAGTACACGCTGTCGGACATCCTGGCCCAGCGCGAGACCATCGCGCACCTGATGCAGAGCACCCTGGACGAGGCCACCGACCCCTGGGGCGTCAAGGTCGAGCGGGTCGAGGTCAAGGACGTCCGTCTGCCACAGGAGCTGCAGCGCGCCATGGCGGCCGAGGCCGAGGCCAGCCGTGAGGCCAAGGCCAAGGTGATCGCCGCCGATGGCGAGATGAAGGCGTCCCGTTCACTGAAGGAGGCCGCTGACGTGATGGCGGGGAGTCCGTACGCGCTGCAGCTGCGCTACCTGCAGACCCTCAACACCATATCTGCCGAGAAGAACACCACCATCATCTTCCCAGTGCCCATTGACGTCATCAGCGGCCTGATGAATAAATAGTGCGACGGCACCATCAAGCCACGGCCTACCTCTCCCTCCACCACCATCAGAAGGTGGCCTGGTCTCTAGTCTTGCTGGCACGCAGCGCGCTGTGGACAGTCCCGGCCCCGGCGGGGGAGGGGGGGGGGGGGGCGAGAAGAGCAGATGGACTGATAGGGACGAGAGGAAGTGGGATAGATACACTGGCGCGCGCACGAAAGCGGCCGGAGATCGGCGGGGGGGGGGGCGAGAAGAGCAGATGGACTGACAGGGACGAGAGGAAGTGGGATAGATACACTGGCGCGCGCACGAAAGCGGCCGGAGATCGGCGGGGGGGGGGGGGTGAATTATGTAGCATCTGCACTCGAACTTCACGTCTCGTTGAACAGGTGCCTTGTACGGTGCCTGCGTGATTACGTGAAGCCATCGAAAGCCTTGCCGCGAACGGAATGTTGCTGTTGATCTCTAGCGCCATGCATGTAGTCTTGCGAATCCATAAATTAGCTCTCGATGGTGGTGATGGCATTGAGAATGTCGGTTGTCACGGCTGTCATTTCTACAATCATCTTTGCGAAGTAGCATATTTAATGAGTGTTGTGAAAGGTAAATTGTCATTTGGAGATGGAGACTACAACATAACTACAATGCGGCATGCATGAAGTTATGCTGTGGCTGTTCATTTGCATCTCAAGGCTCATCAGTATCTTGCTTTGCTCCACCATTTTAGTTTCTCATTTATTCATAGCCCATAAAAATAGCCCATGGCATGATGACTTTCATGGCATGACGATGCGTTATGTCACTCAAATTAATTTACGAACATTTCATGTAATGCTATTTTCTCAAAGTACCCCCAAAAATAAACTCATCGTCTATTTTGTGTATGGACTTCTGTAGCCCCCGATACCATGGGGACAAATTCAGTGTTATATTAGCATTAGTCAGATGTCTGTACAAATATCATACGAATCCAGAGTGATGTGAGCATGTAGCATCGCATCTAAGCGGTTTTTTACATATATTTGTTAGTTTTGCCATTGTCACAGTAATTGTGCAATTCCTCATTTCCAAACCGGGATGATTCCCGTGGAAAATTTGCAGGCCTTATTTTGTCTGCTACGGGTGTTGTTACGCTGCATAACAACAGAGGAACTAATTTTCAACCACTTAAGAGTTAAAACACAGGTGGGGAAAATGGCAAACTCTTCAATGTCATATCATCTTCATAGGAGGCAAAAAAGAAAGCTGTCTCACGCACTCACGCGCACTCACACTTGCATGTATGTATGTGTGTATGCACGCACGGACGGCACGCGCACACATGTATGCATACGCACACGCATACACACACGAATACCACACAAATACACCATAGACTGATAAAAGTGGCATATCGTTAGATGTTGTGATGGCTTCTTCTGCATTTCAGCATACCTCCTCATTTATTATCATATTTTCCATGAAGTTGTTAATACTTTGCGGATCGTAGTCGGCTGTTGCGTTGTACAGATCGGAAATCTCACAGAATAAACCGGTTAGCACATTTGTGCCTTGCTGCAATTGAACATAGTGGAAACATGTGTCCCTGCCATGAACATGTATACTCGTTAAATATATTTTGAAATGCCTAAAAGCTGTCTGCGAAAAATCTGGACAAAAAAAAATGAATGGTACGCCAAATACATTAATATATCGTGCCGTAGAGGTAGAACCAATGCTGTATAAAAGGGTAGACCCATTATTACGAGCGAGCGCGAAGTTCTCGCTCGTCTTTCCGTGGTATATGGGAAAAATCTGAATATGAGCGGCCCGGCCCGGCCCGACCCGTGGAGACGCTTTTGAGAAGCTTATATCTCTGCAATCACACGTCCGATTGACAAGCTGACTTCTTTGCTGAGCAGCCCCATCCAACCTACCCTGTTTGAGACCGGTGCCGACTCATGCGGGTGACTACCACTGTGCGTGGCGCGTGCCGCGTGACGGGTGTTGAAAAGTGTTTTCTCGCAACAACTCTGCAACGGCTGAGCCGATTGTGTTCAAATTTGGTGTGTGGTTAGGGACCCCTCAGCCACCAATTTTCCACAAGTCAGGGGTGGGGTGCCTCTGCACGTGCGCACGTGCACACCCCTATTTTATATCTCAGGAACGGCTGAACCGATTGCGTTATAATTTGGTGTGTGGCTAGGGACCTCTCAGCCGTTGCCTTTCCACAAGTCAGGGGTGGAGTGCCTCTGCACGTGCGCACGTGCATACCCTTCTGCTGTATCTCAGGAACGGCTGAGCCGATTGTGTTCAAATTTGGTGTGTGGTTAGGGACCTTTCAACCGCCAGTTTCCCACAAGTCAGGGATGGAGTGCCTCTGCACGTGCGCACGTGCACACCCCTATTCTATATCTCAGGAACGGCTGAGCCGATTGTGTTCAAATTTGGTGTGTGGTTAGGGACCCCTCCCCCGCCGCCTACCCACAAGTCATGGGTGGGGTGCCTCTGCACGTGCGCACCTTTTTTGTATCTCAGGAACTACTTGCCCGATCGGGTTGAAATTCACGATACATTTATTTCGCGCTCGCTCGTTCATCGCCAACTACGGCGCCTTACTGGTTACGCGCTCGCTCGTCCTTCCGTGGTGTATGGGAAAAATCTGATTATGAGCGGCCCGGCCCGGCCCGTGGCGACGCTTTTCAGAAGCTCATATCTCTGCAGCCGCACGTCCGATTGACAATCGGACTTCTTTGCTTAGCAGCCCCATCTGCACTTGCATGTGCAGATGGGGTTACCAGTGTAGTTAGGCACGCCGCCGCCGCGCGGCGCCACCGTCGCATGAAGCCGCCTCCGCCGCCGAAGGTCACACGCCGCCAACACGGCGCAGACGGCGGGCAGAGGCGGGCTCAGGTACGCCCCGCAGCAGGGCATGACGATGATGAAACTCACTCCGTTCAGCTAAAGAGGCGCCGCGGGCCGCGCCAGTCGGGCGTCCGGCTCGTCCCGCTGCCTACAATTCATGCGCGCTGGAAAACGGCGTGCAGCTCGGGCTAGTTACCCTACTAGAACGGCTAAATACCCATAGGTATGGCACAAAAACTGAAAATGAAATTTAGAAAAGCATCAAAAACAGTTTTGATTGATTCAGTTGTTGTTGGAGTCAGGGGCGGATTCAGGATGTTTGCGAGGAAGAGGGCTGATGACCCAGGGGGCGGTATTTTCGTGGTCAACAGGGGGGCGCCATAGGCCGACAAGGGCCAGAAGGATAAATAATTGAAGGAAATTTTCCTGCGAACAATAGCAAACCCCGCAACGATCACTCATTTACAGTTTGTATTGGCGAGGCGCAACATTATAAATTTGGAAAAAGCACCTCCAGTGCTGTGGGTGCCCCTGGGGCCTGGTGCCAAGAGTGACTCATTTCAATGGGCTCCTCCGCGGTGCCGAGCGCGACCCTGCGCCATGGGCGCCTCCGGTGCCGAGGACGGTCCTGCGCGGAGCGACGCCATGCTAAGCCTAGTTTGCGTCCACTGTCAATGTTGAAGGGGGTACCTGGAAAGTGCAACCAATGATGATTTGCCAAATACTGACCGATTACTATTCTCTGGCGTCTGGAGCGCACTCTTTAGTGTGCACCATCAGCTGTGCAGTGTGTGCACTGAGTAACGAGCAGCCAGCAGGCAGCAGGTATGTTTGATGCTCATAGGCGTGGGCACACGGGGGGGGGGGGGGGCATGGCCTAGTTTGCGACAACTTTTCGGCCATTTTTGGGGTTAAAATCTGTATTTTTGCTTAGTGAGAAAAGTTGTTGATGGCAAAAGGTTCACCAAGACGAGAACAGCCCAAATATTCAAAGAAATATTCCATAGGGGGTTGGGGTTCTCTCAAAACGAGATCACATTTTCACTGCCCCCCCCCCTTTTCGTGACGTTCCGACGTCCGTTGATGCTGCACACAATGTATGACCTTCAGCACCGAGCGGTGCAGTGCAGCGAAGCAGAGCTATTAGCTGAAATAGGCACACGGTAGAGCTGGCAAAGCCCAGATCAACGAGAGCAGCGAGTCGAGATTCACAGTATTCGCATATTTGCTTTTCAACCAACGAAAATTGTGGAACTTCGCTTTGAGAAGACGGTGGGTATAATAAGTGGATACAACATCTCGCGATTAAAGGAAATAGTTCACCTTCAGCATTAGTTTTGAACTGAGATAGCAGTTTTGTAGCCCGTGTTGGAAAACCCCTATCTGCAAGTTTTCTTTACTGAAAAAGACTCCAGCCAAATACATTTGATTTTTTGGCGAAGGAATGCGGTGCTGACGAAAGAATGCAGTGCTGACGATGCCTGGACAGAGGCTATACAATCAGCCAATCAGCTTGCAGCTGGTGCTAGCAAGCGAACCGCCGACCGCCGGTTGGCACTTCTCTAATGCGAGTCTATCCTTACGCGACTACTTTCGAATATGATTGGCTGAGCCATTTTTTCATTCGCGTGACGTCAGGACTCTGACTCAAAGAGTATGTATATAGTTTTGATAAAATGAATAATTTACGACCCTCTGTCCTGAATCGGCGCGACATGTATGGCCATTTTTGACAATATAAAAATAAATTGTATTTCAAAATATAATCAAATCGTGTTTGGAAAAAATGTTCCAAGGTGAACTATTTCCTTGAATTAACCTTTTTGGATGGCAAACATAGCTTTCGGTTTTGTTGAGACTTATCACCCGACAACATCAACCTTCCTATGCTATTGACACCCACAATCGTAATTATTTGGGTTTTACGTCCCTGCACCGCTCTCTTGATTTATTGCGGCGCTCGGAGACGGAACACCCACACATATGTGCTGCGTTCGTGGAAGTGGGGTGGCTTGAACCCGAGACCTTGCGATACCCAGTCCAGCACTCTACCCACTTCACCATGACCGCCCCGACACCCACAGTAATTCTGCAGCTCATACACTTAGGTAAGCATAAGCTTCTGTGCAATACGTCGTACCTACGATCAGTATCAATGGCTGGAGCCATTTGATTGACTGGGGCTTTCATCCTAATCTTACTTTAAGCATCCGCTTAGCACCTACCACCGCCAAAAGCATGTTTAGTCTATCCAAGAACTTACGCGAGTAATTATTATCCTATATCCCGCAACCGTTTGTAGTCAGGGTTCATAACAGGCAGCTCTATTCACAAGTGCACCACGAAATTCATTAACCTTTCATTGCGGTTGTTGGTATTTTGGTTAATTATGTGACCTTGCTCCTAAAATTATTTTGGATCGGTACGAACTTCCCCAAGTTAGGTGTTGCCAACATGGGTTGTGTGTGTCACAAAATTAGCAGCTCTAGCGTTGCGAGTGTACGACTCACGTCAGTGGCGTCGCGTGGCGGTGGGAAGTGGAAACAAGCTGCAGCTAACTGCCGAGCGCGGCAGCATCAGACGCAGTGACGCAGCAGTATACGACGCTGAGCGCATTCCAGCTGGTGCAGCGGAGCGGCGAGGGGTGCCATCCGCCGGGCTCTGAGGGGACGCTGCGTCGGTGGTATCGATCCTGTAATAGCGTGTTGTGGTGACGGTGCGAGCGCCGATCGATTCAGCACGGCGGGACGCGTTGCCGTGTCCGGACGGGCGCCGGTCAGTGCAGCAGTGCAGCGGCAGTGATACTCAGCTGATAGTAGGCGTGTTACAGTGAACCCAGCATGGCTGGTGCGGAGGCGGGATTCAGCAAGGCCGGGTCGGAGCCGGACCAGGAGCCGACCGCGCAGCTGGTGCCGGGCGAGCCGGCCAGCGGCCGCCGGCCGCCGCCGCCGATCATGGGCCGAGAGGAGGGGCACGAGAACACGGACGGCTGCTGTCAGGTGTTCCTCACGATGCTCTCCTGGATCCTGGTGGTCTGCTTCTTCCCGCTGTCCCTGTTGTTCACCATCAAGGTGGTGCAGGAGTACGAACGTGCCATCATCTTCCGACTGGGACGTCTGGCGCCGGGCGGTGCGCAGGGCCCTGGCCTCTTCTTCATCCTACCCTGCCTGGACACCTTCCGCTGCGTGGACCTGCGAGTCATCTCGTTTGACGTCGCTCCTCAGGAGATCCTGACCAAGGACCTGGTGACCGTTTCCGTCGATGCCGTCATTTACTTTCGAATCTTCGAGCCGACGGCGTCTGTGACGAACGTGGAGAACTGCAGCTCGTCGACGCGTCTGCTGGCGGCCACGTCGCTGCGGACCGTGCTCGGACAGTACACGCTGTCGGACATCCTGGCCCAGCGCGAGACCATCGCGCACCTGATGCAGAGCACCCTGGACGAGGCCACCGACCCCTGGGGCGTCAAGGTCGAGCGGGTCGAGGTCAAGGACGTCCGTCTGCCAATGGAGTTGCAGCGCGCCATGGCGGCCGAGGCCGAGGCCAGCCGTGAGGCCAAGGCCAAGGTGATCGCCGCCGATGGCGAGATGAAGGCGTCCCGTTCACTGAAGGAGGCCGCTGACGTGATGGCGGGGAGTCCGTACGCGCTGCAGCTGCGCTACCTGCAGACCCTCAACACCATATCTGCCGAGAAGAACACCACCATCATCTTCCCAGTGCCCATTGACGTCATCAGCGGCCTGATGAATAAATAGTGCGACGGCACCATCAAGCCACGGCCTACCTCTCCCTCCACCACCATCAGAAGGTGGTCTGGTCTCTAGTCTTGCTGACACGCAGCGCGCTGTGGACAGTCCCGGCCCCGGCGGGGGAGGGGGGGGGGCGAGAAGAGCAGATGGACTGATAGGGACGAGAGGAAGTGGGATAGATACACTGGCGCGCGCACGAAAGCGGCCGGAGATCGGCGGGGGGGGGGGTGAATTATGTAGCATCTGCACTCGAACTTCACGTCTCGTTGAACAGGTGCCTTGTACGGTGCCTGCGTGATGGCGTGAAGCCATCGAAAGCCTTGCCGCGAACGGAATGTTGCTGTTGATCTCTAGCGCCATGCATGTAGTCTTGCGAATCCATAAATTAGCTCTCGATGGTGGTGATGGCATTGAGAATGTCGGTTGTCACGGCTGTCATTTCTACAATCATCTTTGCGAAGTAGCATATTTAATGAGTGTTGTGAAAGGTAAATTGTCATTTGGAGATGGAGACTACAACATAACTACAATGCGGCATGCATGAAGTTATGCTGTGGCTGTTCATTTGCATCTCAAGGCTCATCAGTATCTTGCTTTGCTCCACCATTTTAGTTTCTCATTTATTCATAGCCCATAAAAATAGCCCATGGCATGATGACTTTCATGGCATGACGATGCGTTATGTCACTCAAATTAACTTACGAACATTTCATGTAATGCTATTTTCTCAAAGTACCCCCCAAAAATAAACTCATCGTCTATTTTGTGTATGGACTTCTGTAGCCCCCGATACCATGGGGACAAATTCAGTGTTATATTAGCATTAGTCAGATGTCTGTACAAATATCATACGAATCCAGAGTGATGTGAGCATGTAGCATCGCATCTAAGCGGTTTTTTACATATATTTGTTAGTTTTGCCATTGTCACAGTAATTGTGCAATTCCTCATTTCCAAACCAGGATGATTCCCGTGGAAAGTTTGCAGGCCTTATTTTGTCTGCTACGGGTGTTGTTACGCTGTATAACAACAGAGGAACTAATTTTCAACCACTTAAGAGTTAAAACACAGGTGGGGAAAATGGCAAACTCTTCAATGTCATATCATCTTCATAGGAGGCAAAAAAGAAAGCTGTCTCACGCACTCACGCGCACTCACACTTGCATGTATGTATGTGTGTATGCACGCACGGACGGCACGCGCACACATGTATGCATACGCACACGCATACACACACGAATACCACACAAATACACCATAGACTGATAAAAGTGGCATATCGTTAGATGTTGTGATGGCTTCTTCTGCATTTCAGCATACCTCCTCATTTATTATCATATTTTCCATGAAGTTGTTAATACTTTGCGGATCGTAGTCGGCTGTTGCGTTGTACAGATCGGAAATCTCACAGAATAAACCGGTTAGCACATTTGTACCTTGCTGCAATTGAACATAGTGGAAACATGTGTCCCTGCCATGAACATGTATACTCGTTAAATATATTTTGAAATGCCTAAAAGCTGTCTGCGAAAAATCTGGACAAAAAAAATGAATGGTACGCCAAATACATTAATATATCGTGCCGTACAGGTAGAACCAATGCTGTATAAAAGGGTAGACCCATTATTACGAGCGAGCGCGAAGTTCTCGCTCGTCTTTCCGTGGTATATGGGAAAAATCTGAATATGAGCGGCCCGGCCCGGCCCGACCCGTGGAGACGCTTTTGAGAAGCTTATATCTCTGCAATCACACGTCCGATTGACAAGCTGACTTCTTTGCTGAGCAGCCCCATCCAACCTACCCTGTTTGAGACCGGTGCCGACTCATGCGGGTGACTACCACTGTGCGTGGCGCGTGCCGCGTGACGGGTGTTGAAAAGTGTTTTCTCGCAACAACTCTGCAACGGCTGAGCCGATTGTGTTCAAATTTGGTGTGTGGTTAGGGACCCCTCAGCCACCAATTTTCCACAAGTCAGGGGTGGGGTGCCTCTGCACGTGCGCACGTGCACACCCCTATGTTATATCTCAGGAACGGCTGAACCGATTGCGTTATAATTTGGTGTGTGGTTAGGGACCTCTCAGCCGTTGCCTTTCCACAAGTCAGGGGTGGAGTGCCTCTGCACGTGCGCACGTGCATACCCTTCTGCTGTATCTCAGGAACGGCTGAGCCGATTGTGTTCAAATTTGGTGTGTGGTTAGGGACCTTTCAACCGCCAGTTTCCCACAAGTCAGGGATGGAGTGCCTCTGCACGTGCGCACGTGCACACCCCTATTCTATATCTCAGGAACGGCTGAGCCGATTGTGTTCAAATTTGGTGTGTGGTTAGGGACCCCTCCCCCGCCGCCTACCCACAAGTCATGGGTGGGGTGCCTCTGCACGTGCGCACCTTTTTTGTATCTCAGGAACTACTTGCCCGATCGGGTTGAAATTCACGATACATTTATTTCGCGCTCGCTCGTTCATCGCCAACTACGGCGCCTTACTGGTTACGCGCTCGCTCGTCCTTCCGTGGTGTATGGGAAAAATCTGATTATGAGCGGCCCGGCCCGGCCCGTGGCGACGCTTTTCAGAAGCTCATATCTCTGCAACCGCACGTCCGATTGACAATCGGACTTCTTTGCTTAGCAGCCCCATCTGCTAAGCAAAGAAGTCCGCCGCCTACCCACAAGTAGGGACCCCTCCCCCGCCGCCTACCCACAAGTCATGGGTGGGGTGCCTCTGCACGTGCGCACCTTTTTTGTATCTCAGGAACTACTTGCCCGATCGGGTTGAAATTCACGATACATTTATTTCGCGCTCGCTCGTTCATCGCCAACTACGGCGCCTTACTGGTTACGCGCTCGCTCGTCCCTCCGTGGTGTATGGGAAAAATCTGATTATGAGCGGCCCGGCCCGGCCCGTGGCGACGCTTTTCAGAAGCTCATGTCTCTGCAACCGCACGTCCGATTGACAATCGGATTTCTTTGCTTAGCAGCCCCATCTAACCTACCCTGTTTGAGACCAGTGCCGACTCATGTGGGTGACTACCACTGCGCGTGGCGCGTGCCGCGTGAGGGGTGTTGACAAGTATTTTCTCGCAACGGCTGGGCAATAACTCCGTAACGGCTGGGCAGATTATGTGCAAATTTCGTGTGTGGTTAGGGACCCCTCAGCCGCCACTTTCACACAACTCAGGGGTGGGGTGACTCCACGTGCGCACGTGCACACCCCTATTTTATATTTCAGGAACGGCTGAGCCGATTGTGTTCAAATTTGGTGTGTGGTTAGGGACCTCTCATCCGCCAGTTTCACACAAATCCGGGGTGGGTGCCTCTGCACGTGCGCACGTGCACACCCCTATTCTGTATCTCAGAAACGGCTGAGCCGATTGTGTTCAAATTTGATGTGTGGTTAGGGACCTCTCAAGCCACCGCCTTTCCACAAGTCAAAGGTGGGTGCCTCTGCACGTGCGCACCTTTTTTTGTATCTCAGAAACTACTTGCCCGATCGAGTGGAAATTCCCCATACATTTCCTTCGCGCTCGCTCGTTATCGCCAACTACGGCGCCTTACTGGTAATATTAGCATCGTTTCTCCTTACAATGCGGATCCACTTTTGTCACTTTTTGTTTGATGAACAACCCGTGCTGTGCACATGAATAGTTATTTGACAGGGAAGACCACCTGGTTACAGAGGCGTTGAGTGAACCAGTCATAGTTATTTGAGAGTGCAGACCACCTGGTTACAGAGGCGTTGAGTGAACCAGTCACGACTGAACGAAATACCAATAACATACAATAACTAGTACCAATTTCAGTTAAAGGGAAATAATGACATTTTGATTTTGTTAGCAACAATTTCTTAGGCTCCCGTTATATTTTTAAAATTATTTTATTTAAATTTAAGAATTAAATAAAATTATTCCCACATTCAAAGTTGTAAGTTTGGAAGAAATACAAAACAAGTACCTTGTGTACATCATGAAGGTCATTGACAAATTCGTCCTTCCCTACCATTGTTAACATCGAGTGCGGCATTTGTGGAGCCTCTGTGACATTTCCGATCAAACTGAGCGCTGCTCGGACACCCGCTAGTAGCGCTTTCGTTCTCCATGGCAACCAGGCGTCAGCCAATCAAAAGCCAGAAAGGGAATACGTTCTGGCTTTTCATTGGCTCACGCCTGGTTGCCATGGAGAACGAAAGCGCTACTAGCGTGCGTTCGAGCAGCGCTCTGATCCGTGAAGCAATCCGTGAAGCATCCGTGATGCATGACTGACTATCAGTATAAGTCATGAATAACAACAACATGTAAACTATACCAACTCGAATCAAATAAGAGCGGAATGAATTGAACCCCAGGCAAGCTAGTATTCGCAAAGCACTCGGCACTGCGCCACAATGGCAAAAGGTGAGGGAAATGCATATTGGATACAATATTATTACGTCACAAGTTTCTGAAGTGTCAACTACTATGAAATACAGTGATAAAATACCTTTAATAATGATTAACAAGAAAATTCAAACTTAAAAACAATCATTTGAATAAGTCTTTGCAAATGCTACACAAGACTTAAAAACAATCATTTGAATAAGTCTTTGCAAATGCTACACTGAACCCTACTTTAGCCAAGCTAAGTAGCTGTTGGATAGCTCTGTTGTTTTGTGTATTTTTTGAGCAACCACATTATATTTAGATATAAGGATTAGATATTTAGTTTTGTGGATCGTTTAAGTATTATTTTTAAGCATTCATAGTTAGCTGTTACCTCTTACTTGCTTTTTAAAGGACTTTTCATTCTAGCTTGTGTGCGCCAAAATTGTCTTAGTCTTATTTTTGTGTTATTAGTTGCAGGGTTGGATAAGTAGATATTTTAGAAAATTAGGGATAATTAAGGTGTATTTAGTATTCAGTTTATTTAAGGATTAGATATTTAGTCTAGGATTAGGTGCACTCATAGCTGATTTGTGTTACTAGCTTTACCTAGATCTAGTTAAGGTTTAGAAGAAGAAAAAACAAACAAAAAAACAACAAAAAAAGTTAAGTTAAGTTAGTAAAGTATTGAAAAGTGCATAGTACCTAAGTTATATACCTAAGTTACTAGTGTATTCAAATGAGCATGACTAGGATGCAGGCGAAGGTAGCAGAGCTAGAGGCCCTCCAGGCTAGAGTAGCGGAGCTTGAGGCGCAGTTAAGTAAGTGTAGGTGTAGAGATGAGCCGCAAGAGGGTGTAGCTCCTGACCAAGGAACGTATGCGCAGATTGTGGTTAGGGGGTCAGAAAAGGAGCCTACAGGATCAGGGACCAGTGGTAGTTCTGATAGGGGCATAAGGGAGGAGGATAAGGCAAAGGTGGATAGTGCGGCTGGGGTTTGGAAGTGTGTTGGAGGGTCACGTTTCTGGAGACCCAACATTGTGGAAAGTAATGCTAGGGCCACAGACAGTAAGGATGAGGAGGGGTGCTGGGTAATGGAGGGTGGTAGCAGAATCTGGAGGAGGAAGAGGGAAGGGGATCAGGAGGGATGGACAAAAGTTCAGGGTAGAGTCAGGCAGTACAGCCCCAGGGAACATCAGCAGGTTACACTAGCAAATAGGTTCAGTGCGTTAGAGTCAGCAGCTGAAAGTGACAAGGTACAGATTCAGCATTTAGTGGTTGGGGACTCAAGGGTAAGGCCCTTAAGGCGAACATTCTGTGGGAAGAGGGACAAATGTATAGTTAAACCAGGGGCAAAAGTAGTTGATATGGGCCCTGTCATTGAGGCAGAACTGGGTAGGAGTAGCCCGGAGACAGTTATAATACAGGTGGGGGTGAACAACATAGGACCAAGGCAGAGTGTGAGAATAGTAGCGGAGTACCGGAGCCTGCTGCAGAGGTTGAAGGAGTCCAGGAAACCAGTCATTGTGACTGGCATCCTCCCTCGCTGTGGAGCCAGTGAGGAGTGGTACTCGAGAGCTCTGTCTGTGAACAGCTCAGTTCAGAACTTATGTTCAGCTATGGGGCTTAGTTATGTAGACTTATGGGATCAGTTCTATGAGTGGCATAGGTACTATATGAAGGATGGGCTTCACTTATCGGATGAGGGGGCAAGGGCTTTGGGAGATGCCTACAGAAGTGTCATTCAGGGAAACTAGGTAGGAGGGGGGGTTCAGGGACGCTAGTACTAGGGCATCAAGAAGTAAGCATTGGTAGAAGTTCATGTCAGAATAGGACAGTTGATCATAATTCCCTCAGAATTAGTAGAGTCAGCTCAAAGTATAAGATCACATGTGTGTTGCTGAATGCCCAAAGTATTAGGTCTAAATTTGATGAGTTTGAGTGTTATGTTGCCCTTGAAAAGCCTGATATCATTTGTGTAACCGAGACATGGGTTAGTGAGGGGTATAATAGGGATAGGCTACAGGATTTCGAGTTACAAGGGTATAACATGTTCTCATACTGCAGAGAATCACGGCAGGGAGGCGGAGTGTTTGTATATGTAAATAGCTTGTACTGCACTACTAGAGTTGATGATTCTAGTAAAGTAAAAGAAGTAGAATCAATCTGGCTTGACATTAAAATTGGTACAGGAAACAGAGGAAGGTTGAGGATAGGTGCATTTTACAGACCAGGGAATCTTCCAAGGAACTCCCAAGCTGAAACAGACCAAGATATTTGTGAGGAAATACGTAGGAACTTTCGGGCTCAGTGTCTTATTATGGGAGATTTTAACTTAAGAGGATACGAAAGTATAGCAGAGGAAACAAATGAGTGTAGGTTGTATAGGCAAATCTTTGAAGAGGAGCTTTTCATGCATCAGTTTGTAACAGAGCCAACCAGACATTGCTCCATTCTAGACCTTGTATTCTCAGACAACAGTGATCTAGTTAGTGACATAAGTATTTGTGCAGGTCTAGGAACCAGTGATCACAATATGGTTAAATTCAATATCTCATCAGAAATGAGGCCCAAAGATAACCTTATTATGGTTCCAAACTTCAGCCGGGCTGATTTTGATGGTATTAGAAATGACCTCGCACAGATAAAATGGAACGTTGAGTTGGCAGGTTTAGATGCATGTGAGGCCTGGAATGTTTTCAAAGCTAGATTAAGCCAAATTCAAAATCGGCATATACCCCTCAGGCACAAACGTAACAGAACCAAGGGCAATCCAGTTTGGCTTACCCCAGAAGTAAGGAGTGCTATACAAGCTAAAAGAAGTGCATTTGGCATTTTGAAGGGATCTTCACTAGATATAAATCAGAAGGCCTACCAGAATGCAAGAAATTCAGTTAAGAAAAAGGTCAGAGCAGCTAAAAGGGCAAAGGAACTTGATTTAGCTAGACATTGTAATGCAGATAGTAAGAAGTTCTTCAGTTTTTATAAGTTAAGTACAGTTTCCAAAAATATAGGTCCATTTAAGGTAGATGATGTGTTAGTTAGCAAGGACAGTGAAATGGTTGAAGTGCTTAATGATCAGTTTCAATCTGTCTTTACTATCGAGGACCAGAGTAGTATTGCAGCACTTCAGCCTGAGCTAGAGACAGAGGAGACTATAGGAGAGCTAGGTGGCATAAGTAGTGAACTTGTTTTAGAATATCTAAAGAAAGTAAGGCCTAACAAGGCAGAAGGACCTGATGAAATCCATGCTAGACTTTTAAGAGAATCTGAAAGGGAGTTGTCGGTTCCATTAGCCATAATATTTTCTAAATCACTTGCAGATAGTAAAATTCCACTTGATTGGAAAAGAGCAAATGTTGTTCCTATTCATAAAAAGGGAGATAGAAGTAAAGAGGAAAACTATAGACCAGTTAGTCTGACCTCATTAGTCTGCAAGGTGCTTGAATCAATCATCAAAGATAAGATTGTTGAATTCTTGGAGCAAAATGAACTCATCAAAGATACACAGCATGGCTTTAGGAAGGGCCGTTCTTGTTTAACTAATCTTCTGGAGTTTTTGGATGTTGCAACAGATAGCGTTGATCAGGGTAAACAGCTAGATGTAGCTTTTCTTGATTTCAGTAAAGCATTTGACAAAGTCCCCCATACAAGACTGGGGTTGCAACTTAAAATTCATGGGATCAGGGGCAAGATTCTGGATTGGATAGAAACGTGGCTTTCAGGACGCCAGCAAAGGGTTATATTGAATGGGTGCCAATCACAATGGAAGGAGCTTCTCAGTGGGGTTCCACAGGGCTCAGTCCTGGGCCCATTGCTTTTTATAATATTTGTGAATGCAATTGAGAACAGTATAGACAGCAAAGTCTTGAAATTTGCAGACGATCTAAAAGTTGTCAGGATTATTAGAGGAAAACATGATCAGGATGTTTTTCAATCAGATCTGGACAAGCTAGTTGAGTGGTCTGAAGCATGGCAGATGAAATTCAATTTGAGTAAATGTAAGATTATGCACGCTGGACGGGTTAGCAGTAAACATAGGTATGAAATGGGTGGGCAGAAAATGGAGCAGATTGAAAAGGAAAGAGATTTAGGTGTCGTGGTAAACAATAGACTATCAGCGTCAGACCAGGTTGTAGAAGCTAGGAAAAAGGCACTTAGAATGCTAGGGGCCATTAACAGAAATGTTTCCTACAAGAGTGAAAAGGTAATAACAAAACTGTATTGTGCATACGTTAGACCACATTTGGAGTATTGTGTACAAGCCTGGTCTCCAACATATGAGAAAGATTGCTGGTTGTTAGAAAGAGTTCAAAAAAGGGCAACAAAAATGATTAATTGTCTTGGTAGTTTACCTTATGAAGATAGATTAAGGAAATTGGGTATGTTTTCACTTAGATATAGAAGGCTAAGAGGAGATCTAATTGAAGTCTTCAAATTTGTAAATAGTCAGCATTCTGGATATTTAAAGGGTATGTTTGAGTTCAATAGGGAAAATCGAGGTAGAGGTCATCAGCATAAACTCATTATGAAACAAAGTAGGACTAGGCTACGACAGTCATTTTTCAGTAGAAGGGTTGTAGGACATTGGAATATGCTACCAGGGGATGTCGCTGATGCAGTGACACTTGCTTCCTTCAAAATTAGATTAGATAAATACTTTACAGAGAAGGGATTAGTTCATAAATACTCGTGGGATTAGCCTTCTTTTATGCAGGTAGAGTAAGGTGATTTGAAGGGGCGAGACTGGTGGAGGGGGGATGGGGGGGGGGGGGTGCAACCTCGGATGGGCCCAAGAGGCTCTTTGTTGCACTTTTCTTTTATGTCTTTATGTCTAAGAATGGCACCAATGACGTCATTAACAAAGCCTGCTACGGGACTTGGGTATACTAATCAGGAACAACTCGCCAAGTGCGCCGAGATGGTTAAGTGCGCCGAGAAGCATGACAATGACTTTGTAAACAAATCGCCGACGCTAAATAGGTCGCCGTCGATGTGCATCGATGAGCTTCTGATTTAATTGCCAGTTTTGTGTTATTGTTCGTTAGTTTTTTTGGGAAAAATTATTATTTTTCATGATAAAATAAAGCATAGTGTTATATACAGCCACAGACAAACTATACACAACTCCTAATGTTGAAAACAAATGAATCGAATTGCAAAAATTGAGGGTCGCAACCACTAACTATGCCGCGTTGATGTGCATCGATGAGCTTCCGATTTTATTGCCACTTTTTCCAATCGCTGTTAGTTTTAGAAGATCGCCGGGCATATAATCACAACAAGCAGAACGCACAATATATTTTCCACTCCATTGCGTAAAAAAAAAAATACGGGAAAAGCCCGCAGTTTGATGAGGACCAAAAGTACTTGACAAAAGGTCAGAAATAGTGCAAGTACCGGTCGTTAAAAGTGTGGAACGCTTATCAACTTTAACTTGAAATATCTTTCGGTAGGAAAGTTTTCATGCAAAATGTGATGAATTTACAATATATTTTGATCTCGTCTGGCGATTTCAAGTGCTAACTCCATTTTAGTGGAAAAAGGTCATTATTTCCCTTTAAGTTTAAACCCAGCAATATGACACGAACTATCCATGATCCCAATTAAAGTAAATATCAAGTAAACAGCTGCAACATATGACAGTTGCGTAGTATTGTAGTTCATAATCCATACAGATTGTACAGAACCAAATATTGATCGAAGCCTGCTCAGTGCTCAGCACGGTATACCACATTTAGTCCGTCTCTGCGGTCTGCGCCTACCAATTCAGCAGTGACGGCTCCGGTCCCCCAGGATTCTGTGCAATCTGTGGCGGGCATGGGTATCCAAATCCAGCAGTGACAGCTCCGGTCCCCCATGGGATTCGGTGGCGTGCCGGTCGGAGCGCTCCGACCGGCACGCCACCGAATCCCATGGTTGGGCGGTGTGCTGTTGCCTAATGCCTAGCTGCGACTCGTGACGGGTCACATTAACCATCCCCGCCGCCGGGTGCGGGCCGTGTCTGGCGGCGGCGGCGGCGGCGGCGGCGGCGGTGGCTTCCCAGGCCGAGTCGGAGTCCGGGACAGAGTCGCCGACCGACACAGACCGGGAGTTCCCCGCCCTGTGAAAATCCCACCCACACGCCGTCCGGTCTGGCCGGAATTGCCAGAACTGAACCCTGTCGAGAGGGGCTCATCTGGTCAGAATTGCCAGAACTGGACCCTTTCGAGAGGGGCTCATCTGGTTAGAATTGAACCCTGTCGAGAGGGGCTCAGCCGCTCATCTGGTCAGAATTGCCAGAACTGGACCCTGGAGGTCGCAACTCTGACTCAGCTGAGTTCAGCTCTATTCTCACTTCTCAGATATCAGCCAATGCTGCAAGTGGGTCCCGTTTTAGAGTCAGTATGAGTTCAAACTCCCCAGATTCGGAACCCTGGCCGAGCCACTGCGCCCGCTCCGCGGCGGTGGAGTTGCGGTTCAGGGATGTGCGTCTCGTCTGACAGTGCACAACCCGGGTGGCCGGCCGGAGACATCACGAGTCACGGTCACGGTAACTCATGACTGGGGTGATGTAGGGTGACGGACCACAATGTCTGATTTGACTCGTTGGAAATGTCACCTAGCGCGCGTTCACCAGTGATTTGTCGGCAGATATAGGCCAGTGCCTACGCGACGACGCGATGGCGCCTCAATTCCACCAGTCGCGTCTGTCGAATAAAAAATAAGCCAGCCGTGGCAAGTTAGAAACTCGCCTGTCTTAGTTTTGCCTATCATACGGGGGGGCGTCGCGTGCACTGCTGGGGCTACGAGCACTACCCGCGTGCACTGGCCGCGTGGCTCGGAGCAAAAGTAAACAGTTCCCCGGGACGGCAGCAGCCTGCAGGCCATGTGTTGACTGTCTGCCGCCGCCGCCGCAGCGGGTCGCGGGAGCCGGGCAATAGCAACCTCCTCGGGGGCGGACTCAGACAGGTCACTCCTAGAGCTTTCACTTTTGAGTCTCGAGCCCGCAGTGTGGCCACAAACCCGCAGGCCCTTGGGCTCTTGCAACTTGCAACCTCCACGAGACGAGAAGACAATTTGTTTTAAGTTTCTCTCGGAAATTTATACTTCATTCTGATACAAATGTTTTTATTTCTGAGCTTCTGTATGTGTTTTCCTCAGCCGTTTAGCTATGCACGTCAGTTTTCAAATGATGACTGGTGCGTGCTGTCGGTATCGAAAATATCCCAGCGGAAGCCGAGCACCTGGCCGACTGGAGGGAGCGGGGGAGAGGGGAGAAGTGCTCCGTGCTCCGCCGCACATCTGGTGCAGTGTGGGACACAAGGTGTATTCAGAAACGGGGCATGGCTGGAGCCAAATAAACCTCGCCAACCTCAAACAGTGTTATTTTGTCAGCCTCGGTGCTAGGCCGAACTGTGGGTCCATTGTCAGTGTAGTGACAGACCCACGCCAAGTCAGCCTCGTGGGAGTACCAGCTGCCAGCGGCCAGCGGCCAGCGTCGACCTCCCACCTGGCATGAAGGACAGCGTATACGCAACCCTGCATATGTCAAGGTCACCCTGTCGCAATATATTCTTGGCAACGGACTTGTTGCCCTAAAACTAACCCTGCACGAGAAGAATAAAAAAACAACAAGGCCGACAACAACAACAAGATCGACCAGGCTGAAACTATAGGCCTGATATAATTACACTGGGGATGACGACAAAAATACCACTATGTTTCCCCCCACTTGATTTATTTTGCATCATCGGTTACTTGCTCTTGCCAGATATATACTTCCGAGTCCATCGCCGAAACGTAACATTGCACCAAATCGTGTTTTCTTAGCCTAAAATGTACGGTTAATATCTGAATTCTTGGAATTTGTAGGGCGATAGCCTTACATGCTTCGTCCTTTCTTACGACATGATTTCTGTCGTGTCACCTTGAAGGGCTCGCTGGCGTCCGCTGCAAGTGAGATGCAACTGGCGCAAAGAACGTATCTATCCAGATTCGTTCCATGTCAGTGTAGGTAACCAGCCGGCTCCGCTTTATAAATATAGTGCCGTGAACTGAGAGGCTCCGACGACTCGTGAATGCTGCAGTGGGCAGGCTCACGGCCGTGAACTGAGGGGCTCCGACGACTCGTGAATGCTGCAGTGGGCAGGCTCACGGCCGTGAACTGAGGGGCTCCGACGACTCGTGAATGCTGCAGTGGGCAGGCTCACGGCCGTGAACTGAGGGGCTCCGACGACTCGTGAATGCTGCTGAAGGCCCGGTGGGCAGACTCACGGCCGTGAACTGAGAGGCTCCAACGACTCGTGAATGCTGCAGAAGGCCCGGTGGGCAGGCTCACGGCCGTGAACTGAGAGGCTCCGACGACTCGTGAATGCTGCAGAAGGCCCGGTGGGCAGACTCACGGCCGTGAACTGAGAGGCTCCAACGACTCGTGAATGCTGCTGAAGGCCCGGTGGGCAGACTCACGGCCGTGAACTGAGAGGCTCCAACGACTCGTGAATGCTGCTGAAGGCCCGGTGAGAGGCAGACTCACGGCCGTGAACTAAGAGGCTCCGACGACTCGTGAATGCTGCAGAAGGCCCGGTGGGCAGGCTCACGGCCGTGAACAGAGAGGCTCCGACGACTCGTGAATGCTGCAGAAGGCCCGGTGGGAGGCAGGCTCACGGCCGTGAACTAAGAGGCTCCGACGACTCGTGAATGCTGCAGAAGGCCCGGTGGGAGGCAGGCTCACGGCCGTGAACTGAGAGGCTCCGGCGACTCGTGAATACTGCAGAAGGCCCGGTGGGAGGCAGGCTCACGGCCGTGAACTAAGAGGCTCCGACGACTCGTGAATGCTGCAGAAGGCCCGGTGGGAGGCAGGCTCACGGCCGTGAACTAAGAGGCTCCGACGACTCGTGAATGCTGCAGAAGGCCCGGTGGGCAGGCTCACGGCCGTGAACAGAGAGGCTCCGACGACTCGTGAATGCTGCAGAAGGCCCGGTGGGCAGGCTCACGGCCGTGAACTGAGAGGCTCCGACGACTCGTGAATGCTGCAGAAGGCCCGGTGGGAGGCAGACTCACGGCGTGGACTGAGAGGCTCCGACGACTCGTGAATGCTGCAGAAGGCCCGGTGGGCAGGCTCACGGCCGTGAACTGAGAGGCTCCGACGACTCGTGAATGCTGCAGTGGGCAGGCTCACGGCCGTGAACTGAGGGGCTCCGACGACTCGTGAATGCTGCAGAAGGCCCGGTGGGAGGCAGGCTCACGGCCGTGAACTGAGAGGCTCTGACGACTCGTGAATGCTGCAGTGGGCCCGGTGGGAGGCAGGCTCACGGCCGTGAACTGAGAGGCTCCGACGACTCGTGAATGCTGCAGAAGGCCCGGTGGGAGGCAGGCTCACGGCCGTGAACAGAGAGGCTCCGACGACTCGTGAATGCTGCAGAAGGCCCGGTGGGAGGCAGGCTCACGGCCGTGAACTAAGAGGCTCCGACGACTCGTGAATGCTGCAGAAGGTCCGGTGGGAGGCAGGCTCACGGCCGTGAACTGAGAGGCTCCGGCGACTCGTGAATACTGCAGAAGGCCCGGTGGGAGGCAGGCTCACGGCCGTGAACTAAGAGGCTCTGACGACTCGTGAATGCTGCAGAAGGCCCGGTGGGAGGCAGGCTCACGGCCGTGAACTAAAAGGCTCCGACGACTCGTGAATGCTGCAGAAGGCCCGGTGGGCAGGCTCACGGCCATAAACAGAGAGGCTCCGACGACTCGTGAATGCTGCAGAAGGCCCGGTGGGCAGGCTCACGGCCGTGAACTGAGAGGCTCCGACGACTCGTGAATGCTGCAGAAGGCCCGGTGGGAGGCAGACTCACGGCCGTGGACTGAGAGGCTCCGACGACTCGTGGATGCTGCAGAAGGCCCGGTGGGCAGGCTCACGGCCGTGAACTGAGAGGCTCCGACGACTCGTGAATGCTGCAGTGGGCAGGCTCACGGCCGTGAACTGAGTGGCTCCGACGACTCGTGAATGCTGCAGAAGGCCCGGTGGGAGGCAGGCTCACGGCCGTGAACTGAGAGGCTCTGACGACTCGTGAATGCTGCAGTGGGCCCGGTGGGAGGCAGGCTCACGGCCGTGAACTGAGAGGCTCCGACGACTCGTGAATGCTGCAGAAGGCCCGGTGGGAGGCAGGCTCACGGCGCCGCAACCGATGACGCTATCCGTGGGATTAGTGTTACGTTTGGAATGTACGTAATATAATGTAAATGTAATGTACGTCCTTTGTTTGGAAATACTTCATTTTATTATACCTGCTTCCGGTATGTTTCATTTTTAGTTCCCAAACATACTGAATATATCAGTGTTTGTCATTATTACTACTTCATATCCTATAAGAGACAGCATTTACAACTTCTTTTTAACCTAAAATCCGAAAGGCAGGGATGTAACCCTAAAAACCACATAGAGGTCGCCCTCGTACGAGTGCCTGCCCACAAATTCACTGGCAGTTCAAATGGCACTCGGCACTCGGCACTCGGCACTCGGCAGTCACCGATCCAGAGTTCTGCTCCGGCGTGTCGGGAAAGACAGCCGACATCATCCGTTATCTGCTGAGGGAGGTATGTACAGCAGGACCTACCTGTCTCAGCTGAGACTCCAGTAACTCCTCTGGTGTGGCAGGACCTACCTGTCTCATATGAGACACCAGTAACTCCTCTGGTGTGGCTGGACCTACCTGTCTCAGCTGAGACTCCAGTGACTCCTCTGGTGTGGCAGGACCTAGCTGTCTCAGATGAGACACCAGTGACTCATCTGGTGTGACAGGACCTACCTGTCTCAGCTGAGACTCCAGTGACTCCTCTGGTGTGGCAGGACCTAGCTGTCTCAGCTGAGACTCCAGTGACTCCTCTGGTGTGACAGGACCTACCTGTCTCAGCTGAGACTCCAGTGACTCCTCTGGTGTGACAGGACCTACCTGTCTCAGCTGAGGCTCCAGTGACTCTTCTGGTGTGGCAGGACCTACCTGCCTCAGCTGACACTCCAGTGACTCTTCTGGTGTGGCAGGACCTACCTGCCTCAGCTGACACTCCAGTGACTCTTCTGGTGTGGCAGGACCTACCTGCCTCAGCTGAAACTCCAGTGACTCCTCCGATGTCGGTGCGTCAGACGTCGTCCCCGCCGTCCCGCTGGCCCCAGCGGTCACAGCTGAACACGCAGCATCGCCCTGGAAACAGGCACGTTGCTCAAGATTCGACGTAAACCTATTTATAAATAAGCTGTATATGTTTTTGCCACTTTCGCATAGCTAGCCAAATTGATATCGGAACCAACGTATATAAAGGTATGTACATTGTACACTATCTGATCATAACCAAAAGTCCCAGTAAATTTCCTTTTGAATGTACGACGGAACACTTCCTGTTTTCTCTTTCCACTCTTTCCATTACTCAATGTAAACCCCCTTCCACTGCGGGTGCCGAATGCCACCTTAAACTCATCATGCCTCCGAAGGAAATTGTAAAACAAAGTATTAATTTTGCCTTACGCCGCTTGTAAGATGCATTTAACATCTGAAACCAAGCGAAGTAACCACTACCCAGCAGCCGCTACCCACGCCTCTGTACAATCGCGCCGCTCGACTCGCCTGTGTGGCCGGCTCGTCGGTGACGACGTTGACCGGGTGGGCGTACTGCAGCTCCATGCCCTCGTCTCCCGTGCCACTGACGTCCAGGTCCTGCGTGGCGTCACTGCTGACATCAGCGGCGGCCGCCGGCAGCGGCTGACGCTGCGCCGACGTCAGCGGGGCCGCGTGACGCTGCGTCAGCGGGGTCTCCGCTGCCGGGAGACGCGTGCTCTCCATCTCTGAGAGGAGACGGTTTGTCTCCCGCATGGCCGGCGGCGGCGGAGGAGACGCTGAGTCCAGACCAGTGCAGGTCGGTGCTGGCGGCGGGGCCCATGGCTCCAGTGCTGGCGGTAGCTCCGGGTGCCCGTCCGAAAGAGCTCCGTCCAGCCCGTCCGCCGTCAGATCGTAGGGCGGCGGCGGCGGTGGCAGGTCCGCCAGCTCGGGCGGGGGCGGCAGGTCGTCGCCGTCCGTCGGCGGGGGCGGGGGCGGGGGCGGCATCTCGGTCGGGTCCGGCACGGGCGGCAGCCGGGCCGTCGGCGTCTGCGGGGTGAGGCGGCCCGGCAGCCGCCAGCCGTCGATCTCCGCGTCTTCAGCGGCCATCGGTGTCACCGTCCTGGACCGGCCCAGCGGCGACGGCGTGCTGGCCAGCGAGGAGTGACGACGGCCAGTCGGGGTGTCTAGCCGCCCCTCTTGGTGACACCCCCGCGGCCCCGACACCTGGATGTCCGTCTCCAAACACAGGTCCACTTCTAGCACGGTGGATGACTGCCTCCTTAGTTGAATATCATGTTGGTCGTCATGTTGGTCCTCTGGTTTGTTCACCTCCTGTTGGCCATCTAGCTGGTCCTGAACCTGTCCCTTCAGCTGGCTGTCTATCTGCGTGTCCAGCTGTACCTCCAGCTGAGCCAGCTGAGCCTGAACAGCGTCCACGCAGGCGTCCAGACGGGAGAGGCGACGCTCCAGCCGGCTGAGCTTGCGGGGCCGCGCCAGACTGCTGTCCTCGGCTGGCCGGGGCTGCTTGGTCTGCTTGGTGTGGCCGGCAGCGGGCTCTCGTGCCCTGCTGCTGTCCTCCTCCTGCCGTGGGCTGCCCTGTGGTGACCCCGGGTCGCTGTCGGTACTCGGCCGGCTGCAGAGCTGGGCGGAGAAGGAGGCGGACCGCTGCACGAGTCGCTGCTCGGGCCGGTACAGGGCCGGCGCCGTCACCACCACCACCGCGCCGGCCGGCTCCGGCCTGTCCTCGACCGCCGCAGGGCCGCGCTCTGACCTGGCCCCGGTCACCGCCTCCTGTCTGATCTCAGACACCGCCGGGCCGGGCCGGGAGACCACCAGCCGAGCGCCGCACGCTACCGGCTGCGGCTCCGGTCTGGCCGCGCTGGGGACGAACACCGCTGACGGTCGCCGCGGATAACCCTCGGACGAGTCAGCGTCCGATGAAGGCTCTCTGTCGCCCGTCGACGACGACAGGCGCCTCCGCTCGTAGTCACCAGCCCTCACTCCAGCATCGGGTGTCACCACCGCGGGCGTCACCACCGCGGGCGTCACCGCAGTCGGGGTACGTGGCTCGCCGCCGCCGCCGCCGCCGCCGCCGCCTCCGCCGCTGCTGCTGCTACGCCGGCTGCCGAAGTTGGCTCCGAACGGCAGCAGCGGCGGGAAGTCCTCGTCGAGCAGCTTCTCGAGGGAGGGCGTGCGCGACTTGCTGCGCCAGGCGGCCCAGCCGGGCAGCGAGAGCTCCGGGGTGTCGGCCGGTGAGTCGTAACTCCAGTCCTCGCCCAGCGATGGCGGCTCCGTGTCCTGCTGAGGGTGGGACACAACGACAGGTGAAGGTCACGTGCCAATCTGTGCGTATCTTGGTCGATGTTTTGTGGCAAAAGTAGCTGCTCCTTTCCGCATTTGCTAGGATTATATCTTGCATACATTTTGAAAACATAAATTACATGTTTTTTCAACGCCGAGCCAATTCCATTTCAAATCGAGCTCAATAAATACACATGAAATACGCCTGCGGTATGTATCATATGAGTCCGTCATTGTACATACCTGTGACTCGGGGCTGGAGTCTCCATCAGTGTGCTCGGCAGAGGCAGAGGCGGCGGCGACGGCCAGAGGGGCGGTGACCAGCTCCTCTGCCGACCCCAGGGAGCCGGCCGGCGCGCCGACAGCGCCCTCTGCGCTGCCATACTCTGACGACTGAGCCGTCAGCCAGTCCGAGTCCGTGGAGCGCCACGAGGCCGACCGGTGCAGCAGGTACTCTGGGCCGTCCTGTGGCAGCAGAAGAAACTGCGGTTAGACGAGGGGGCAGGGAGGGAGCCGGGCTCAGGTGGAGAGCAAGGGAGGCTGGACGGCAGGAATCAGTGACGTGCTGACTCTGGCCGGAACCCTGGTTAATTGAGAGACGCATACTGGGAGCGGGAAATGTGCAGTAGAAACGATTCGAGTCAGTTGAGTGATGAATGGATCCGACAACGATTAGTGATACATAATTAATGCACGGGTGAAAACAGGACCACATTATTGATTGGTGTCATGTGACCCGAATAAACATTCCCAGAAGCTCGTGGTATAACAGCAGGTGGCAGGGTCTTAATGGGGCACCACTGCCTACTGCCCATATCGACTGGGAACGGTATTGATGGCACTGCCATTGAACAGGGGGAATAGTAAACGGGCAGTCTCCCGTGCCTAGGCGAGAGAGTACAAATGACTGACGTTTGCCGACCTAACTACCCTGATGCTCTGCTGCTGTGGTGTTCTGATGCCCGAACATAAACAACCGTGGCTATACTTGCTACAATCAACAAACTGGCGATTGGTGGTTCGAATAAAAGAAAACAGTAAACCGGAGAGAACACTCAGGAGTCAGGAATTTGTGCAAAGTAATCGTTCCATCAGAGGAGACAAACTTGGGAGAAATGAGTTTTAAAATTATTTTCACTGCCGTTGCATAAACAATTATGCGTAAATAGCATGAGCATGAATAACTGTCAAACGGGAATAACGATATTTGCACGGTCCGAAATTGGAATTCAAGAGACAACGTAACAAAGCCGTCTCCCAGCCTGAAACATCGCCTTCAGATTAAGATTCAGACCTTTGCCGCCTGTCGATTGAATTTACCAGGAGACTACTATATTTGCCATGAATCCCCATCAGCCAGGAGACTACTAGATTTGCCATGAATCCCCATCAGCCAGGAGACTACTAGATTTCCCATGAATCCCCATCAGCCAAGAGACTACTAGATTTCCCATGAATCTCCATCAGCCAGGAGACTACCAGATTTCCCATTAATCTCCATCAACCAGGAGACTACTAGATTTCCCATGAATCACCATCACTCATCAGCCAAGAGACTACCATATTTCCCATGAATCCCCATCAGCCAGGAGACTACCAGATTTCCCATGAATCCCCATCAGCCAGGAGACTACTAGATTTCCCATGAATCTCCATCAGCCAGGAGACTACTAGATTTCCCATTAATCTCCATCAACCAGGAGACTACTAGATTTCCCATGAATCCCCCCCCCCCCCCCCATCAGCCCTACTCACATTATCCTTGCCGCTGACGGGTGCGAGCGGCCTGTGTGTCTCCTGCGGCCGCTCCTGCGTCCTCTCCTCAGGACCCCCCTGTCCACCGTCAGCCGCGGCGGTCGGCCCCCGGGCCGGCCGCGACACCGGAGAGCTCTCCATGACGGGTCCGCAGTCGGGCGAGCCGCCGGCCGCTCGCCGACACTGACGACACTGCGTGTCCAGACGGGCCCACAGGAAGCCCACCTCAGAGAGCTTGCCGGAGATGGCCGCCCGGGCCTCGGCGTTCGGGTCCGACTCACTGAAACAGAGCCGCGACACGGCAGGACGGTCAGTTGTAGGGGTCGGAGGGGAGAGGAACTGCACGTGCGACTCACTGAAACAGAGCCGCGACACGGCAGGGCGGTCAGCTGAGGGGGTCAGAGGGGAGAGGAACTGCACGTGCGACTCACTGAAACAGAGCCGCGACACGGCAGGACGGTCAGCTGAGGGGTCGGAGGGGAGAGGAACTGCACGTGCGACTCACTGAAACAGAGCCGCGACACGGCAGGACGGTCAGCTGAGGGGTCGGAGGGGAGAGGAACTGCACGTGCGACTCACTGAAACAGAGCCGCGACACGGCAGGACGGTCAGCTGAGGGGGTCGGAGGGGAGAGGAACTGCACGTGCGACTCACTGAAACAGAGCCGCGACACGGCAGGACGGTCAGTTGTAGGGGTCGGAGGGGAGAGGAACTGCACGTGCGACTCACTGAAACAGAGCCGCGACACGGCAGGACGGTCAGCTGAGGGGGTCGGAGGGGAGAGGAACTGCACGTGCGACTCACTGAAACAGAGCCGCGACACGGCAGGACGGTCAGCTGAGGGGGTCGGAGGGGAGAGGAACTGCACGTGCGACTCACTGAAACAGAGCCGCGACACGGCAGGACGGTCAGTTGCAGGGGTAGGTGTGTGGGGAGGAGCTAAACCGAAACGGTGCAAAAAATATTCAACGTAACCAACAACCATTTGAACATGCAAACAATCAGCACTTATCCGCTGCAATTGAGCAATGACCTCCGCTCTTTCGGGAACCACGCTTGTCTAAAATTGAAATATATCCACAAATAACACATGCGTAACTACGAGCTATATCATAACCGGATACGAATGGGAATTACATTGAAAATTATGTCACTAAATGCACCAAATGCATGTTTTACCGTCGTTCATTGTCATTCTAAAAATGACTAGTAAGCCAATCGAAATAAATGTGTTCCGGTAAAATTAGTCTTTTCCGGCACTGTAAGGCACAGCGCCAGAACCCGTTGACAACTGGGCGCTACACACGCCGTGACAGATCGCCACCCTCTGCCAGATGTGTCCTCCGGCGGTATACGATTCCGGCCAGGTCGGGGAGGGGCGCGGCCGGTCTGGCAGTGGGCCATAACTCAGCCTGGCACGGCCGCCGTGCTGTGGCTGCACGGCCCGTTCAGAGCGCGACACGAGACGCCGGGAGACCGTCACGGCGTCACACGGCCGCGGCAGCTGACTCCAGCTCAGTGAACCATTGACCGGGTATCAGGCGCGTGCCAGAAATGCCTCCGTCCGGGAATTTATTGCCGCCTGTTTGCCAGGGTGGCCGTGGTCCCATGGGTTCACCAAATGATTTGTCAGGTGACTAGGATTAAGATTACTTTACTAATAGCTGGGATAGCTGCAATTTCATGAGACAAATAGGATTTGGCAGCGGGCATCGCGGTGTAGCTTGTGACTGCAATGCCAGTACTTGTGTATTTCCCAAACAACTATGATGACGAGGAATAACAACATCAACCTGATTAATTTTTAACGTAAACAGTGTTGCTGTCGATTACCTTTGATAATTGGGATTACCTTGTTTTGTTGTAGATAAGCATGACAAAAGATATTAACCCATTTCCGAAACCTCCCAAGAAAGATAACCGATTATTGGGTCAATGGGTAGAATACTTATACGACTTACGAGATCAACTATCTTTACTCCTACGACTTACGAGATCAACTATCGTTGCTCCTACGACTTACGAGATCAACTATCGTTCCTCCTACGACTTACGAGGTCAACATCATTACTCCTACGACTTACGAGGTCAATTATCATTACTCCTACGACTTACGAGGTCAACTATCGTTACTCCTACGACTTACGAGGTCAACTATCGTTACTCCTACGACTTACGAGGTCAACTATCGTTGCTCCTACGACTTACGAGGTCAATTATCATTACTCCTACGACTTACGAGATCAACTATCGTTCCTCCTTCGACTTACGAGGTCAACTATCGTTACTCCTACGACTTACGAGGTCAACTATCATTACTCCTACGACTTACGAGGTCAACTATCATTACTCCTACGACTTACGAGATCAACTATCGTTCCTCCTACGACTTACGAGGTCAACTATCGTTACTCCTACGACTTACGAGGTCAACTATCATTACTCCTACGACTTACGAGGTCAACTATCGTTACTCCTACGACTTACGAGGTCAACTATCTTTACTCCTACGACTTACGAGGTCAATTATCGTTTAGTAAGCATTCAATTAAATATTCCACTGGTCGTGTAGTGAGCGTGCACTTGCCAATTTCAGTAATTCCATTCATACGTAAGATAACGTTTTTTTAGGCTCATAATGTAAACAGGTTATGTAAAATATTCATAAAAAACAGGTCTCAGGACCTGAGGATGGGCTACGCCCGAAATTGTTGTCTCTTTGTATTTGTTTTATCATTAATATATCAAATAATATGAGGCTTTGGTTTGTCTTGATTTTGTTTACATTCCATTCATACACCAAAATGCATGGTTAATGTGTTTTGGAGCAGTAGACACACATGGTATGCATACCAATGGGTCCTGGACCGATGATGGGTCTGAAAACAGGTCAGACCAATTGGTCTGGACCGATGATTTCCCCAGGGGCGGCTGGGAGAGCAGTACAGTTCGCTGGCACTCATTGTCCACGGTCACTGCTGTCCATCACTCACAGGCCGTCCGGCCGTGGCGGGCGGGCATACCGGCACAGGGCGGAGCACGCCCCCGGGCGGCATGTGACAGGCCGACCCTCAGTCAGCTGCAGCAAGAAGTTGGAGGTCGATGTCAGAGGGCCCGCCGGCTGCCAAGGCATTCTGCGCCCCCTCCAGAGAGACGTCATGGGAGCCGGGGCAGCTCGACCCACTGAGGGGCGCGCCATGGCCGCTCTGACGCCCCAGTCGGCTATTCTCGGTGGAGGGAAGACGCCGTGGCGGCGATCGGCGTGCGTGCAAACTGATCGGTGGAAGTGGGATAATATTTGCATAGGAATCTGGGACTTCCCTTGTCGTGATGAGCTCACTGGCATGAAGCAAGAATCGTGTTAGGCTATATAGCATTTGAAGTTAGTTAATGTAGAATATGATGATGTAGAGGCTGACGTTGATTGAGATATAGTTAAGCTGAGGTAGTCGTAGTTGTTGAAGTGTTGAAGTGTGTAAGTGTTTTAACCCGGCATTGACTGGGGTCTCAGCCGAACACCATTGAAACGCCCCTCCCCCTCCCCCCCCCCCCCCCCGGTTATCTTCCGAACCAATGATCCCAGCCAGACGCGCAAGGCGGCATTCGAAATCTCTCAATGAGAAGAATCTCACACATTCTCGAAAATTTCAAATTGAGGTCACATGTCAGGTCACGGTCAGGTCAAAGGTCAAAATCGAGATATTTGAGTATATGGGCCATACTTTCCATCCAAAACATTCGATTGCGACCATGATCACCCAAGGTGCTCTCAAGGGTATAATACACATATGGCATGAGCTAAAGTGAGATTGTTGACAAAGGTCAAGATCAAGGTCAGGTCACAAAAGGGGCTTCCCTTGTCGTGATGTCGATATGCGCAAAATATCTATGAAAGTCATGCAACATGTTTTATGGGTTATTTTACACGTATAATTCGATAGTGATAGTAATTTTACCACCTGACTTAATTTATGTGAAGTTAGTGTCAAGCTCATGTCAAGGTAGCTCAGTGGGAGAGCGCTGGACTTCTGACCTATCCCGGTAGTGGCAGCCCGGGTTCGAGTCGCTTCGGCGCTCGCTATTTGCTCCTGATTGGGATGGCCTGCGGCCAGTGGCAGCGGTCGCACTCAAGGTCAGGCGACGTCAGTGAGCGGGGCGGACCGTGCCCAGGTATGTCGGGCACGTAAAACTTTCGTCTCTAACTTCTGCCGGCCAACAGGAATTGCGCGATCGGGTGGTGAGGTCAGGACCTGCGCAACAAGCTCTGCTTAACGTGGGTCCTGACCTCGGAAATCCATCCACACAAAACATTCAGACTAAAAAAAAAAAATTAAAGGTCAGGTCACATGAGGTCAAAATTCGAAATGGATAAATCTAAATAAAAAAGGCATGTTTCTGGACCAGTTTTGTCTCAGATATTCAGCGGTGACATTCATTTTTTTCGTAACTGGTCATTCAAAACCCAATTTGTTATGTCATTTTCAAAAAAAAAAAAATGGGGGGGGGGTCAAGACCAATTTATGTTTAAAAAAATCCGAGATAGACATTTTGTAGCCCTTGCCATTTGCTATCTTTTGACGGTTTGCATTGCATTTTGCTCAATATATGGCATTTGTACGGTCTGTTAAATTTTGATTTTGGTGTCAAACTCGTGTCTAGTGACGTCACTAAATTCGCTATACCTATCTCGAGAAAAAAAAAATCGACGAAATTGCTTCATTTTTGCACAGAAGACGTCAAATTGATGTAGAAGAAGGTACCCGAAGTTTGACGTTGATAGCGCTATTTTTGTTAGCTATTGCGAAAGTTCGTCAGGGGAGGGGGGGGGCGTTAACCCCCCCCCCCCCCGTCAATGGCGGGTTAACTTCTAAAGAGCACGGTATACCAGTATTTCTGTAAGTGAAGAGTGATATGAAGTTTTATAAAAAAAAACGTCACAAAGTTGCTGTATCCCCTTTCCTGGTTAAAAATCTGACTGCATGAAGTCGTCCAGGGCAGTGGTAGGATACCGTTGAAAAGCTGGCGAAGTATTGCATTCCGAGTTCGTATCTATTCACTAAACCAGCCCATAAGTCAAGCAAATGCATTACTGAAGTTAATGACCCAGGTCGAATGGAATTTATTACAGGTCGGTCATTCAGCATCACCTTCATCAGCTTTATCTTGCAAACCAACGTTTTGGAGACAGCGACAAACTATGCGCCGACTATGTGCCGACGCTGAACAACCAGACATTATCGGGACAGAGCCGACAACCGTGAATGCTAACGTAGACGACACTAAGTACGATGCTGCCTGGCGGCTGCTGACTCGGTTAGTGCAAAATTATGTGGCCGGTGATACCACCTTTAGTTTGGTATTTATGTGTGTTTTTTCTGATACTCTCAAATATTGCAAAATCAAGCTGGAGTGATAGTTGACATGGCATAAATAGCACATTATATCACATATTCTTCAATATCTTGTATGGCGTACTCTAATATCAAGTATCTATCTCTGCATGTGCATACATACTAGAGTCTCTAGATTGACACTTCCTAACTTGACATCAGATAAATGAGGGTGAAAACTGAATACCATAACCCTCCTCCTACCTGGCGATCAGTCGGACTCCGTACTCCCCGAGTCACGTCACTCCTCCTCCACTCGTCACCAGAACACAACAGGCGGGACACGCCAGCTGACCCCGCCTGACCCCGCGGACCAGCCGAGAGAGCAGCACCACCTCCCCCACGGCCCACCAGCCGGCCACACTCGGCTCCTGTGCCGTGCCAGTGCCGGCTGTCGCCACACGCTTGGCACTGACACCGGGCCCCGGCACCGCCGTCCTGCTCACTGCCCTCACAGCTCACAGCTCTCCGACGCACCGCCGGCCGCCGTCCAAATCACCGACGGAGCCGGCGGCGGCGGCGGAGGCGGCGGGGCGCCCCCATCTGGCCGGTCTCGGCCTGCCCCCCGCCCCCTCCCCCCTCCCTCCCGGGTTTGGGGCTGCCATTGGAGGTGAGCGCCGACTGCGCGGTGTTCGGGCCAAGATGTTTACACGCGTGTGGCCCTGATGATTGCCCGTGGGTCAACTAGAGCGGAGCGCAGTTCCAAGCTCCTCTTTCAGTGATTGTTGTTGGCAGATGGGTCTGCTGATGGAACGGCTGGAGTGGTGAATATGAATGAACCGCTGAGGCCAGAACATGGGGTTATTCCGTGTTCTCGTTTCTCTGACTGAAAACGATCTGTGATTCGCCCCTATCATCAAGATCCCGAGCCTTTCCGTTATTGTAGAGAATCTCATCTTCTCGGTCGGTAACGGAGTAAAATGAATCACTTGCTCGGTTTCTGACCCACTCAGGGCGTTCTACTGGTTTATAATCGTGGAAGTAACTTGGAAATGAGGTAGCAGAAATATCAGTAGCAGTGGTTGTGTAAGACTAGCGTGATGATGGTAGTGATAGTAGTATCAGTAGTATCAGTAGTATCAGTAGTATTATTATCCCCGGTATTATATTCATCACATCACCGTCATCCCACCTGTGTTTTGAGTCGTCGTGGAGCCGCTCCCTGAGCAGCTTGCCCAGCCGGATGGTGCGTCCCACGTCTCGCAGCAGCGTCTCCCGCTCGCTCAGCTGACTGACGATGACGTCAGACGACTGGGACGCCGACGACGGAGACGAGCGCGGTGAGGAGGCGACGGAAGAGGCGCGGGCCACGCGCGACGGCTCACAGCTGATCTGACGCAGCCGCTCCAGTTGCTGTGGAGAGACGCAAGTTGCGTGAATTCAAAAGTTACGGTAGGGACTAATTTGCCTCAGAGCTATATGTTTGGTTATATCAGCTGAGAGTGACCACTGATACGAGATGGGTATATCCGCTTAATAGCACATGCCTGCATAAAACGATGATATTGTTCAAAAATAAGCTCGGAACTCAGTGGGCGGGCATATTTTTAGGGATCTCAACGTTGTTAAAAGTAGCGACATTGACCTATGGGCCGGTGTTAAACATGCTTACTTTGGTGGTATCGCTAAACAAACATCGTTTGCTTTGACGACCAATCACCAGGTTGTCACGTCGGACGTATAGACCAGTAAGGCGCCATAGTTGGCGATGAACGAGCGAGCGCGACCGAAATGTATGGTGAAATTCAACCCGATCGGGCAAGTAGTTTCTGAGATACAAAAAGGGTGAGCACGTGCGCACGTGCAGAGGCACCCCATCCCTGACTTGTGGGAAAGTGACGGCTGAGGGGTCCCTAGCCACACACCAAATTTACACATAATCTGCCCAGCCGTTGCGAAGTTTTTGCGAGGAAACACTTGTCAACACCCCTCACGCGGCACGCGCCACGCGCATTGGTAGTCACCCCTACATATGGCCTTGTAGTCACCCACATGAGTCGGCACTGGTCTCAAACAGGGTAGGTTGGATGGGGCTGCTCAGCAAACAAGCCCGCTTGTGAATCGGACGAGTTGTTGCAGAGATATGAGCTTCTCAAAAGCGTCGCCACGGGTTGGGCCGCTCATATTCAGATTTGTCCCATACACCACGGAAGGACGAGCGAGCGCCGCTCGTAACAACCGAGGACTTGTTGGAAATTCGAGAAGCTGCACCTGAAGACAAGTGTTATTGCAGCCTATTTCGTTCAGTTTTACTCCGCTTCGGAATTTCATTAAGGAATAGTTCACCTTGTAATTTTTTTACCCAACACGATTTGATTATATTTGTTAATACAATTTCTTTTTATATTGTCAAAAATGGCCTAATATCGCGCCGATTCAGGACAGAAGGCCGTACATTTGTATTGTTTATCAAAACTATATGCATACTCTCAGAGTCAGAGTCCTGACGTCACGCGAATGTAAAAAATGGTTCAGCCAATCAGATTCTAAAGTAGTCGCGTAAAGATAGACTCGCATTGGAGATGTGCCAACCGGCGGCCGGCGTTCGCTTGCTAGCACCAGCTGCAAGCTGATTGGCTGATGGTATAGCCTCTGCCCGGGCCAAAACCAGTACAACATTCTTTCGCCAGCACCGCATTCCTTCGCCAAAAAAATCAAATATATTCGGCTGGGAAGTCTTTTTAGTCAAGAAAACTTGCAGATAGGAGTTTCCCAACACGGGCTACAAAACTGCTATCCCAGTTTACAACTAATGTTGAAGGTGAACTATTTCCTATAAGGGTCCGTCAAGTCAATATAAATATATCCCATTCAAAAATACAGATATGAAATATGAAATTGACATTTGTAATTCCCTTGAACAGCCGTTAGCATATTCTGATGAGAATACCAAGCTCCACCAAGCTTGCTGAAGGCCGGGGACAGGTCACAAATGATGAAAACCGGGGACAGCTGTCACAAATGATGAGTCAGGTCTATGTTTAAGTGTTCCTAGATCATCATTTGGCAAATCCTGCACAAACGTATGGAATCTTAACTTATTTTGCATCAATCATATTGAATATTCGCCGTCACACTCCACATGTTTGGTGGTTTGCTCGGCCCCTACCGACCAGCTGGAGACATCACGCTGTGTTTATGTTTGCGTCTCGACCTGCCCTGCAGACATCTGTGACGGTAAAACCGCCCAGCTGGGCGACACGGGACTTCCGGTTCCGGTGAGCCGGGAGCAGGAAGCGGGGGAGGGGAGATGCGTTTCCGTTCCAACCTGGCACGACAGACCCCGAGACGGATCGCCAGACGGGCTGCTAATGCTCACATCATATGTTCCTGGGAAATACCCGGTGACGTACGTTGGAGTTTGTGCGAGCTTTGACGCAGGCTCGGAGCTGTCCCGGCGGTGTTAGACGGTGCGGACTGTGGTGACACACAACAGCAGGCAGCAGTAAGCGCTGAGAGCTGCGGTGGAACAGGGAGACCATACGTAGAACACGAGCAGAGAAGCAGCTGCATGTATGTACTACCTCGTCAGCGGTGGAACACGGCGGCCTCCCTCAGCCGGGTGATGTGCTCCTGGTAGGGGAGGGGGCACTGTACCTCGTCAGCGGTGGAACACGGCGGCCTCCCTCAGCCGGGTGATGTGCTCCTGGTAGGGGAGGGGGCACTGTACCTCGTCTGCGGTGGAACACGGCGGCCTCCCTCAGCCGGGTGATGTGCTCCTGGTAGGGGAGGGGGCACTGTACCTCGTCAGCGGTGGAACACGGCGGCCTCCCTCAGCCGGGTGATGTGCTCCTGGTAGGGGAGGGGGCACTGTACCTCGTCTGCGGTGGAACACGGCGGCCACCCTCAGCCGGGTGATGTGCTCCTGGGAGGGGAGGGGACATTGTACCTCGTCTGCGGTGCGGTGGAACACGGCGGCCACCCTCAGTCGGGTGATGTGCTCCTGGGAGGGGAGGGGAGGGGCACTGTACCTCGTCTGCGGTGCGGTGGAACACGGCGGCCACCCTCAGTCGGGTGATGTGCTCCTGGGAGGGGAGGGGAGGGGAGGGGGCACTGTACCTCGTCTGCGGTGCGGTGGAGCACGGCGGCCACCCTCAGCCGGGTGATGTACTCCTGGGAGGAGAGGGGAGGGGGCACTGTACCTCGTCTGCGGTGCGGTGGAACACGGCGGCCACCCTCAGCCGGGTGATGTGCTCCTGGGAGGGGGCACTGTACCTCGTCAGCCGTGCGGTGGAACACGGCGGCCACCCTTAGCCGGGTGATGTGCTCCTGGGAGGGGAGGGGGCACTGTACCTCGTCTGCGGTGGAACACGACGGCCACCCTCAGTCGGGTGATGTGCTCCTGGGAGGGGAGGGGAGGGGAGGGGGCACTGTACCTCGTCTGCGGTGCGGTGGAGCACGGCGGCCACCCTCAGCCGGGTGATGTACTCCTGGGAGGGGAGGGGAGGGGGCACTGTACCTCGTCTGCGGTGCGGTGGAACACGGCGGCCACCCTCAGTCGGGTGATGTGCTCCTGGGAGGGGAGGGGAGGGGAGGGGGCACTGTACCTCGTCTGCGGTGCGGTGGAGCACGGCGGCCACCCTCAGCCGGGTGATGTACTCCTGGGAGGGGAGGGGAGGGGGCACTGTACCTCGTCTGCGGTGCGGTGGAACACGGCGGCCACCCTCAGCCGGGTGATGTGCTCCTGGGAGGGGGCACTGTACCTCGTCAGCCGTGCGGTGGAACACGGCGGCCACCCTTAGCCGGGTGATGTGCTCCTGGGAGGGGAGGGGGCACTGTACCTCGTCTGCAGTGGAACACGACGGCCACCCTCAGTCGGGTGATGTGCTCCTGGGAGGGGAGGGGGCACTGTACCTCGTCTGCGGTGCGGTGGAACACGGCGGCCACCCTCAGCCGGGTGATGTGCTCCTGGCAGGGAGGGGGGGGGGGGCACTGTACCTCGTCTGCCGTGCGGTGGAAAACGGCGGCCACCCTCAGCCGGGTGATGTGCTCCTGGCAGGGAGGGGGGGGGCACTGTACCTCGTCTGCCGTGCGGTGGAGCACGGCGGCCACCCTCAGCCGGGTGATGTGCTCCTGGCAGGGAGGGGGGGCGGGGCACTGTACCTCGTCTGCCGTGCGGTGGAAAACGGCGGCCACCCTCAGCCGGGTGATGTGCTCCTGGGAGGGGGCACTGTACCTCGTCAGCCGTGCGGTGGAACACGGCGGCCACCCTTAGCCGGGTGATGTGCTCCTGGGAGGGGGAGGGGGCACTGTACCTCGTCTGCGGTGCGGTGGAACACGACGGCCACCCTCAGTCGGGTGATGTGCTCCTGGGAGGGGAGGGGGCACTGTACCTCGTCTGCGGTGCGGTGGAACACGGCGGCCACCCTCAGCCGGGTGATGTGCTCCTGGCAGGGAGGGGGGGGGGCACTGTACCTCGTCTGCCGTGCGGTGGAGCACGGCGGCCACCCTCAGCCGGGTGATGTGCTCCTGGCAGGGAGGGGGGGCGGGGCACTGTACCTCGTCTGCCGTGCGGTGGAAAACGGCGGCCACCCTCAGCCGGGTGATGTGCTCCTGGGAGGGGGCACTGTACCTCGTCAGCCGTGCGGTGGAACACGGCGGCCACCCTTAGCCGGGTGATGTGCTCCTGGGAGGGGGAGGGGGCACTGTACCTCGTCTGCGGTGCGGTGGAACACGACGGCCACCCTCAGTCGGGTGATGTGCTCCTGGGAGGGGAGGGGGCACTGTACCTCGTCTGCGGTGCGGTGGAACACGGCGGCCACCCTCAGCCGGGTGATGTGCTCCTGGCAGGGAGGGGGGGGGGGCACTGTACCTCGTCTGCGGTGCGGTGGAACACGGCGGCCACCCTCAGCCGGGTGATGTGCTCCTGGCAGGGAGGGGGGGCACTGTACCTCGTCTGCGGTGCGGTGGAAAACGGCGGCCACCCTCAGCCGGGTGATGTGCTCCTGGCAGGGAGGGGGGGGGGGGGCACTGTACCTCGTCTGCCGTGCGGTGGAAAACGGCGGCCACCCTCAGCCGGGTGATGTGCTCCTGGCAGGGAGGGGGGGGGGCACTGTACCTCGTCAGCCGTGCGGTGGAACACGGCGGCCACCCTCAGCCGGGTGATGTGCTCCTGGCAGGGAGGGGGGGGGGGGCACTGTACCTCGTCTGCCGTGCGGTGGAACACGGCGGCCACCCTCAGCCGGGTGATGTGCTCCTGGCAGGGAGGGGGGGCACTGTACCTCGTCTGCCGTGCGGTGGAACACGGCGGCCACCCTCAGCCGGGTGATGTGCTCCTGGGAGGGGGCACTGTACCTCGTCAGCCGTGCGGTGGAAAACGGCGGCCACCCTCAGCCGGGTGATGTGCTCCTGGGAGGGGGCACTGTACCTCGTCAGCCGTGCGGTGGAACACGGCGGCCACCCTCAGCCGGGTGATGTGCTCCTGGGAGGGGGCACTGTACCTCGTCTGCGGTGCGGTGGAACACGGCGGCCACCCTCAGCCGGGTGATGTGCTCCTGGCAGGGAGGGGGGGGGGCACTGTACCTCGTCTGCCGTGCGGTGGAACACGGCGGCCACCCTCAGCCGGGTGATGTGCTCCTGGCAGGGAGGGGGGGGGGGCACTGTACCTCGTCTGCCGTGCGGTGGAACACGGCGGCCACCCTCAGCCGGGTGATGTGCTCCTGGCAGGGAGGGGGGGGGGCACTGTACCTCGTCTGCCGTGCGGTGGAACACGGCGGCCACCCTCAGCCGGGTGATGTGCTCCTGGGAGGGGGGGGGGGGCACTGTACCTCGTCTGCGGTGCGGTGGAACACGGCGGCCACCCTCAGCCGGGTGATGTGCTCCTGGCAGGGAGGGGGGGGGGGCACTGTACCTCGTCTGCCGTGCGGTGGAACACGGCGGCCACCCTCAGCCGGGTGATGTACTCCTGGGAGGGGGCACTGTACCTCGTCTGCCGTGCGGTGGAACACGGCGGCCACCCTCAGCCGGGTGATGTGCTCCTGGGAGGGGGCACTGTACCTCGTCAGCCGTGCGGTGGAACACGGCGGCCACCCTCAGCCGGGTGATGTGCTCCTGGGAGGGGGCACTGTACCTCGTCTGCGGTGCGGTGGAACACGGCGGCCACCCTCAGCCGGGTGATGTGCTCCTGGCAGGGAGGGGGGGGGGGGGGCACTGTACATCGTCTGCCGTGCGGTGGAACACGGCGGCCACCCTCAGCCGGGTGATGTGCTCCTGGCAGGGAGGGGGGGGGCACTGTACCTCGTCTGCCGTGCGGTGGAACACGGCGGCCACCCTCAGCCGGGTGATGTGCTCCTGGCAGGGAGGGGGGGCACTGTACCTCGTCTGCCGTGCGGTGGAACACGGCGGCCACCCTCAGCCGGGTGATGTGCTCCTGGGAGGGGGGGGGGCACTGTACCTCGTCTGCGGTGCGGTGGAACACGGCGGCCACCCTCAGCCGGGTGATGTACTCCTGGGAGGGGGCACTGTACCTCGTCTGCGGTGCGGTGGAACACGGCGGCCACCCTCAGCCGGGTGATGTACTCCTGGGAGGGGGCACTGTACCTCGTCTGCGGTGCGGTGGAACACGGCGGCCACCCTCAGCCGGGTGATGTACTCCTGGGAGGCGGCCCGCAGCTGACTCCAGGCCTGCTGCAAACGGCCGCTCAGCTGCTGCGATACCTCGTCACCGCCCAGACGGCCGGCCGCCGCACACGACTCCGTCCCGTACTCGAACGTACACTGAAACACACGGAACTTACTGAACTACACTGGGGACGTCGCATAATATCGACAGCAGTGACGTTTACACAAGAGAGTCTATCAACAGACATTCATTTCCTGATTTTAAGCTTGAAATATAAAGCAAAAGCATTCACGCAGAATCAGTTATACATTCCAGCCGCCAACATTTAACCTGTAATATTTTTACGAATACACCAGTCATATTATGCCTGTCCAATTGTAAATTGTATGTTATAATATGTGATGGTCAATATCTGTTGCTAAAGGCCAGATTGCATAAATACGCAATTCGCATTGCCCAACTGCCCAATATTTGTATTATTATTCAAGTTAGATATGACGTTATGTAAGTTAGATATGATAATTATTCAAGAATAAGAGCACCAGCAAAATAAAGCTGCATCTGTGTACCTTGGCCGTTTCCTCGAAGCTCTGATGGTGCCGCTTCATCAGCTGTATTTCAGTGTTGTCCCGACCAACCCTGGCATGACCGGACTCCAGGAGCCGACTGAGGTCAGCCAGCCACGAGAGCGCCTGGGACGGGGGACATGGCACAAGTCAGCCCGCCACGGGGAGCAGCGCGTGGCAGGTGTAGCCACGAGAGAGCCTGGTATGGGACATAACACAAGTCAGTTACAATGGGATCGGATGGCTACTCAGTGATGATGCATCGCGTGCTGTGTCGTATTGCTAGTTGCGGATACACTGCCATTATAACCACTGCACCTTTGTCGAACCACAGACCCAGGATCGCGGTGTTGAATGTGTAAACCATGCAGCTGGCAAAGGAGAGTGACGCGGCACAGGTGTTGAGTACGGCGAGGAGGGATGCTCTGCTGACAGACGTATGTTTATATGTCCGACGTTAGTGTCACTGGAGCGGAGGGGAGCCACCGGTCAGGCTGCACACCCCGCGGCAGCACGAATATAGCTGCACCTGGCCGGGCGCGTATCGGCTCTGTAAATAACCACCGCTATCTGCTGGCGTGTTGCAACACTGGTCACGCTAGAGGGTGGACATACACGCACTGTTGGCCACTCGGTCTCTGCCTGTCTACAATCTGCATGGGTCAGGCTCGGTCAGCAAGTCCCGGGGTAAATGTGTTGCAAGCATGGTTGTGATGTTCACCGTGGTGGATAACGATTGGACGTTTGTGACAGTCGATAGCCAACTAAGACTGGGAACACTATTCTGACCTGTTCTGCCTGCGTCTGACACTGGGACAGCTGCCGGGTCTGCTGAAGCCGCAGCCGGCTGATGCCCCAGGTCTCCAGCACCGTCTGCACGTGCTGGTGGAGCCGCTGCGACAGCTGCGACACCCGCGCCAGCTCCGAGCTGTCGGCCACGGGACGATAGGTGACACCTGGTTAGGGTACTGGTTAGGGAACTGGTTAGGGTACTGGTTAGGATACTGGTTAGGGTACTGGTTAGGGTACTGGTTAGGGTACTGATTAGGGAACTGGTTAGGGTACTGGTTAGGGTACTGGTTAGGGTACTGGTTAGGGTACTGGTTAGGGTACTGGTTAGGGTACGGGTTAGGGTACTGGTTAGGGTAATGGTTAGGGCATTGGTTAGGATACTGGTTAGGATACTGCTTAGGGTACTGCTTAGGGTACTGCTTAGGGTACTGCTTAGAGTACTGATTAGGGTACTGGTTAGGGTACTGGTTAGGGTACTGGTTAGGGTACTGGTTAGGGTACTGATTAGGGTACTGGGTAGGGTACTGGTTAGGGTACTGGTCAGGGTACTGGTTAGGGTACGGTGGCGGTGACAATGCATGACATATGACGCTTTAGTGATCGTCAACCGGGTCAATGTCTCGTCAACCCGACAGTTCCCATGGTATTTTCCATTACTTTCCATTACGAGAGTTACTGGGAAGGACTGTTGTTCAGGTGGTCATATTTTACTCCACGTGCTGCACAATACAGCTGACGAGTCACAGCAACGCGAATTAACTAAGGCCACAACATCCCAACAAAGAGCATTTAGACCACTTAGTGGGATAATCCTCGGAAACGGTTTATCAGGCGGGGTAAATCAGGTCAGGTAAATCAGGTAAAGTGACACCCCACTTGCCTGCAGTCTGGAGTGACGTCCTTTCCCGCAGCGTTCTTCACCGGCAGCGTCAGCATGTCCTGCAGCTTCTCGCCAGTCCTGTTCAGCTCGGCGTATGTACGCTCTGTAGGATATAAACAGCAATGCAGCATTTTACTGATTTTGTCTTCTTCATGTACTTTGCATATCTTTTTAAAAGGCGTCCGTCACAAAGCTCGGTAGAAATACGATGCTGCTTACTACAGTCTGAATATTGTCGCTGTTCGGCTGACGCTTGCATCAGCCAGTTACGCTCATCTGCGGCGACGCGTACGCTTAGTGTTGCACCAGACAAAGTGTATACCACACAACGGCACATGATTGACGATACCTAGCAAAGAGAGGATGCCACATGAGTCTCATATAACCTGTTGGGCTTAAACAATGCAAAGGTTCTCTTATCGGGGCACTTTCACGGAACGAATAGGTGAGTGTCATCATTGGTCACATAATTACCGGTGGTCATCATTGGTCACATAATTACCGGTATCATCAATAGGTGAGTGTCATCACTGGTCACATAATTACCGGTGTCATCAATAGGTGAGTGTCATCACTGGTCACATAATTACCGGTGTCATCAATAGGTGAGTGTCATCATTGGTCACATAATTACCGGTGGTCATCACTGGTCACATAATTACCGGCGTCATCAATAGGTGAGTGTCATCATTGGTCACATAATTACCGGTGTCATCAATAGGTGAGTGTCATCATTGGTCACATAATTACCGGTGTTATCAATAGGTGAGTGTCATCATTGGTCACATAATTACCGGTGTTATCAATAGGTGAGTGTCATCATTGGTCACATAATTACCGGTGTTATCAATAGGTGAGTGTCATCATTGGTCACATAATTACCGGTGTTATCAATAGGTGAGTGTCATCATTGGTCACATAATTACCGGTGGTCATCATTGGTCACATAATTACCGGTGTCATCAATAGGTGAGTGTCATCACTGGTCACATAATTACCGGTGTCATCGGCGATTGGTCACATAATTACCGGTGTCATCGGCGACAGACTGCATGCATCTGAGTTTGTCGGCCAGCTGGTCCACCTCGAGCGACTGGACGCCCTCGTCTGCCGCCTCCAGCAGCACGTGACAGGTATCAGACACCTGCAGCAGCGGCACAGCTCTGTCAGAGGGGACCCTCCAGCAGCACGTGACAGGTATCAGACACCTGCAGCAGCGGCACAGCTCTGTCAGAGGGGACCCTCCAGTAGCACGTGACAGGTATCAGATACCTGAAGCAGCGGCACAGTACTGTCAGAGGGGACCCTCCGCTTCCAGCAACACGTGGCAGGTATCACATATCAGACACCTGCAGCAGCGGCACGATCAAACGGCTGTGAAACAGGTGTGCCGCTCATCCGCACCCCAGTTCAAGGTGGGTTCGGTAACTAGTCGACTTCAAAATAAGAATGTCAAGAACCACATCCGAGAGACGATGCATGACAAGTTCAATAGCGAGCTCCGCACAGCCAACTCACACTGTCTAGTCTCTTTTACAAAACGTATTTAAGATCGCACCAGGAAAACAACACCATTGATAATTTGAGGAAATTTATGTCACGATTTTGTCACAATAACACACGAAAAAGGCGTCCTCACCTGCTCCATGAGCCGGTAGAACCTGGCAGCCGTCAGCAGCAGGTGTTTGCGCCGCTCGAGCCGGCTGGCCAGCGCGCGGCACACCATCTCCATGTAGCGCCTCTGGCCGGTGAGCGCGGCCGCCTCCTCCGCTGAGGCAGAGTCCGCCGAGCACCCCTCCACCGCCTCCTCCAGCAGACGCCGCACGGCAGCGAACTCGGCATATGTGTCCTGAGGTCAGAGGTCAGAGGTCAGAGGTCAGAGGTCAGAGGTCAGAGGTCAGAGGTCAGAGGTCAGAGATCAGAGGTCAGAGGTCAGAGGTCAGAGGTCAGAGGTCAGAGGTCAGAGGTCAGAGGTCAGAGGTCAGAGGTCAGGTCAGAGGTCAGAGGTACGGCAGAACACTTCCACCGTCTCCTTCAAGAGACCCCGCACGACAGCGAACTTGACGTATGTGTCCTGCGGGGTGGGTACAACGGGGTCAGAGGTCAGAGGTAGGTCAGGGTCAAGGGATACAGAGGAATAGTCAAGTGCTGTACACATAGCTAGTTAGAAATTCCAGCAGTGGACAAAACAAAATGACGTCTTCAGCTAATGGACAAAATAACAGTAGGTACGGACGTAGTTTACAGTCCTTTGAGATATGTGGGAATGCTCTATTTTATCATATCTAAGTGGTCCCTGCCAGAGTTTATCTCATCAATCATCCTACACTACAGATAAACACCCTTATTTTCCGTGTAAGTGCCGTGGAAACTGATGTACGATTTCAAACTCGGCGCTCACTCACCCTACACCGGAGCTCTGCCTTATCGTGCAGCTCGATCAGCCGCTCCGACGAGGCCGCGTCTCGACCAATCAGCTCCTGCGCCGCCAGAAGCTCCTCCCCCGGGCCGAGAACCCAGCCAATCACGTCGTCGACGCGGCGGGCCAGCAGCCGGTGCCGGTCGGCGCGACCCAGCGCCGTGTGGAGCTCCGCCCAGGCGTGCCGCACCAGGTCACAGTGCGAGGTCAGGTCAGTGACTCGCTGCTGCACCTGCAGGCCCAGCAGACGTCAGTCGGGGTCAGTCAGAGGTCAGGTCAGGCCAGTGACCCACAACTCAGTCAGTCAGAAGCCATTCAGGCCCCTCATATAGGCAAAGGTGACGATTTTGTTCTTGCCGAGTTGGATGTTGAACCAAATAAAATATGTCGTTGGCTGATGTGAGCACTTAGTATGTGACTGAATGTATCGATCCATAGTTAATCGCCGTGAAACAGCGATGCACAGACTCTGGGTCTGTCAGCATCTCGAGTTGCGCGTTAGTCAGCATCAGCGACTTCAAACGACGAATATTGGATATCAGCAGCAAGCGACATTGACTACACGACATCATACAAGCATGTCCCAGAGAGGCTTAAATTTAGATCGCAGCATTTTAATACCATAACGGTAGCCAAATAAGTTGTTGCTAACAAAATCAAAAGGTGATTCTCCCTTTAATAGGCGAGAGCCTGACCTGTTGCCGCTGATTCAGGGGGTCGGCTTGGTCGGTACTGGTCGCGCCGTTGGTCCACGGCTGGAAGCCTGCCTCAGAGCGCGGCTGGTGGCTGGACATCAGCTCCTCGCCTGGCGGTACACATCCATCACACCAGCCATCGGGTCAAACAGAGATCATACCAGCTGCCGTCCGCTGCAGTGATCTGTAGTTTTCCGACACTATATCTGGTGGTTACCTCATATAAACGCTTATTATGAAGGAAAGAACGAAACAAAAAAATCCGGGATTTACCCGTATGAGGTATCATCGAACTACGTTCTGAATGTATTAGCAAGGAAGAAAACCATCCCTGTTTACACAATGGTCTCGGCGGTGAACAGATGTGCCATCTGGCCCGGCATCACCAATAAGGCACCATGTAACGGTGAGGGACGGTGGACAATCGAGTGGATGATGTCTTTCAACACGAATAATTGCAAGACTCTCCACCTAGGACCCGCCAATCCAAGACACGCCTACACCTTGAGGAGCACCGAACTCATACAAGTGGAAGAGGAGAGGGACCTAGGTGTGGTAGTGGATGCAGACCTGAAGTTCAGCAAACAGGAGGCAGAGGTGGTGTCCAGAGCAAACCGAGTCTTGGGAGCCATTCGACGATCCTTCAAGAACATTGATGCACAAACGCTGCCGCTGCTGTACAAAACTCTGGTCCGGCCTCATCTAGAATACGGCAACGCTGTCTGGGGCCCGCACAACCAGCAAGATCAGCGACTCGTCGAGCGGGTGTAGCGTCGAGCAACGCGGCTGATACCAGAGGTGCGCCAGCTGCCCTACAGAGAGCGTCTGGAAGCACTACGCCTGCCATCGCTGCAGTACTGGAGGCACAGGGGGGACGTCATCCTCGTCTACCAGGTGATGCACGGCCAGCTGGACGTGCCTCGTGAAGCGTTCTTCCAGGAACTGACTTCCAGAACCACCAGGGGACATCCCATCAAGATCTCGAAGCCTCATGCCCAAACCAGGATAAGGAAAAACCACTGGAGCATCAGATCGATCAACGACTGGAATGCCCTGCCAGAGAACAATGTCACCGCTGATACTCTCAACCTATTCAAAAGCAGACTCGATGGACACTGGAAGCGGGAGATGTACCTCCACGCCTAGGAGAGAGTGGGAAGCATGCATATGTGCATTGTCTCCTAATTCTAGCATTGACAACATGGCCATAACTGACCATGAGCGAGACCAGAGCGGGCAAGACAGGTGCCTGGTGCAGGCATCCTCACTTGCCCGCTCGGGTCTTCTATCTTCATGACGCCCGAAGTCAAGTGAATACTGAAAATGTACCTCACCTGTGTGAACCTCACCTGGCACCTGTACCTCACCTGTGTGAACCTCACCTGGCACCTGTACCTCACCTGTGTGAACCACACCGTCGGCGGTGTCCAGGGCGGCGCGGTACAGCGGGGCGGAGCTGGTGATGGTATCTCGGATCTGACTGGCGGACGTCTTCTCCCCGGGCAGCAGAAGCAGCCATACCTTCTTCAGCTCGTCCAGCGTCGCAGCCGCGTCCTTCAGGAATCTCTCAAGCTTCTGTGGGCGGTACGAGATTCTCATAACTCACAGGCGAGTCAACAACTTCGATATGCAAATGACCCGCAGTTGAATGTTGATCAAGGGGGATAAACTCCTCCGTTCATTCAGCGACTTACGGAGAATACATCGTCGATCACTACCGCACGTCATGAAACACAAAGCCGTGTAGTATCTTTGACCGAGCTATGGAAAGTTAAACATATCTAAGTTCGACCAAGATAAGGCGGCCGAACGCACCCGCTATCGCGCGAGAATCTCACCATTCTGTGCTGGATCCAGTCCTCGTGGCTGTACTGGAACGTTCCTCCCAGCTCCTCGGGTGTCTGGTCCGGGACAATGTAGCGCTGCAGCTTGGAGAGCGGGATGTACTCCGGCTGCGACAACCGATACGAGCAAGTCAGACGATCAAACACGAGCGGCGTGTCATGACTTTCCTGATACTAGTATCAGAGAAGATAATTGCTTCCCTGATACTAGTGGAAGTCAAAATCCACTGATCATATGGCATACTCGATACATGTGTCGTTTATCCGGCGACATTGGTGTTGTCGAGGTGGAATGGTCGTGCTTTGTGTGCAGCTGCAGACTGCCGGCCGCTATCAGCTGACAGACAAAACGATTAAAGACTTGGACGGCGATACTTTGTGAGTTCGAATATCTGCTTGAATCATAAAGCATACACAACGTATCCGAAATGATTCGCATGATGCGTAAATCAGACGCTGAGATGTAAAACAAATTATTTTATTTGAGTGACATATATTGGCTCATGCAGAGGACGGCTTTTCTCATCTTCTTCAAATGATGGAAACGCATTCACACTCTGGCCGCGCATCACTTGATTTTAAAGCCAACACGTCCTTCCTCGTTTAATATCTCCATGGGTAGATTGTGGTGGCCAACAACCGGCGCCAGAGCACACTCATGCTCGCAGAAGATTAGGGGAAAGGAGTGGAAGCACGTTTTGATTACGTTTTGAAGAACGGAGTTTGACCCGATACTCTCATTATAATTGATTATCTGTGTACGAGTACCTTGAGTGATACAATTGTGCATAGATAAGTCTTATCGGAATTCTGAAGTACTCTTGTTCACTAAAATCCATGAACAAATAATGAGCCGAAGCATTTCACAACTCACAAGTCACCCTTTAATAACACTGGCATCACTGTCACGCAAAATCAGTTTCCGCGTCCGACTGGTCCGGCTTCGCTCTCACTCTGTGCACCTGAAAGTGCCTCAGCTTCTCGTTTAGTGACCGCTCCTGCTCGATGAGGTAGGTGGCGTGTCGTTTGTAGGCATCGTACTCGGCGCGGAGCGCTGCCAGCCGCTGTGTCAGCTGCATCACCTCGGCGTCCCGGAGCGCCTCGCGCCGATCCTGCTGCGCCTGTCGCTCCTGTTCCGCCAGGCGGCGCTGCAGCTCGGCCAGGTCCTGTCGCAGCAGCTCCTGCTGGCGGCCCTGCTGCTGCACCTGACGCCCCCTGTCAGCGGCCAGCGCGGTCAGCTGCGCGCAGCGCCGCTCGCGATCGGCGCCGCGCCGCTCCGTCTCCTGCCGCTCCTGCTGATCGCGCAGCTCGGCGTCGCGCAGCCGCTGCTGCAGGGTCGCGCATACGGCCGCCAGCCGTGCGCCGCGCGCAGCGTGCAGTCGCTGACGCTGCGCAGCCTCAGCGCAGCGCCGCTGTAGCGCCGCCTCCGTCTCGGAGCTGCTGCGACGCAGCTGGTCCAGCTGACGGCGCAGCCGGCTGCGCTGCTGCTCAGTGTCACTCAGCCGGCTGCTGACGTCCTGCTGTTGCTGCTGGCTCTGCTCCAGCTGCGCGCGCAGCAGGTCCAGCTCACCCTGCTTGCGGGACAGCTCGGTGGAGAAAAGCCGGTCGTTCTCGTGCTGCAGCCGGTCGTTCTCCGACTGCAGGGTGCGGTTGCGCGTCTTGTACTCATCCTTGATCTTGGTGAGCTCGTCGTGGTTCTGGCTGAGCACCTGGAAGCGCCTGTGCACCAGCTCCAGCCGGTCGTTGGTCTCCTGCAGCCGGATCTGCTGCACACTGCGACTGCCGCGCGGCGTCCGCCCGCCCTGCTGCTGCTGCTGCTGCTGCTGCTGACGGTGCAGACGATCTCCCAGCTCGCTGTTGCGCTGCGTCAAGAGCTCGATAAGCTTGTTTTGCTCCTGAATGCGCATGCGCAGCACGTCCGGTCCCTCGCAGTCTCCAGACATGTTCCCGTGATAGTTTCAACAGGGATGATTGAGGAGGTAATATCAAATAGCCCAACTATGGATTATATTGGACGGTGGCGGGCTTGGGCTGGTGCGCCTGGCTTTGGTCTGGCTGGCCGAACATTTTAGAGTCTGCATGGTCTGCATTAATAATTAATCGAAGCATATTTCCAAGCCATATTACTGAATACTGAATATTTCGAAACGCGCGCAACATTCACTGGGCGTCCCCCGGGAAAATACACATAGGGCCTTATAACACTGTAGGTCACAAAAGGGTCATTACTCATGGTTATGCGATAAAACATATTTTGTTTAACTTCTTCATCGCATGAAATGCATTTGACTTTTCACTTATGCAGTGTAAGTCTCACCAGTAGACCGGTAGGAAAACGCCAAAGCTTCGCATCGAGCATGAAATGCCCGAAACATATTAACTTACCAGTAAGGCGCCGTAGTTGGCGATGAACGAGCGAGCGCGAAGGAAATGTATGGGGAATTTCAACTCGATCGGGCAAGTAGTTTCTGAGATACAAAAAAAGGTGCGCAAGTGCGCACGTGCAGAGGCACCCACCTTTTACTTGTGGGAAAGTGGGGGCTGAGAGTTATCTAACCACACATCAAATTTGAACACAATCGGCTCAGCTGTTCCAGAGATATCGAATAGGGGTGTGCACGTGCGCACGTGCAAAGCCACCCCACCCCCGACTTGTGGAAAGGCGGCGGCTGAGAGGTCCTTAACCACACACCAAATTTGAGCATAATCGACTCAGCCGTTCCTGAGATACAGAATAGGGGTGTGCACGTGCGCACGTGCAGTCACCCCACCCCTGGGTTGTGTGAAAGTGGCGACTGAGGGGTCCCTAACCACACACAAAATGTGCACATAATCTGCCCAGCCGTTGAGGAGCTATTGCGAGGAAATACTTTTCCAACACCCCTCACGCGGCACGCGCCACTCGCAGTGGTAGTCACCCACATGAGT
>JAXIVJ010002097.1:42500-45000 GCA_036785665.1 Chirona hameri
TCATCATCATCATCATCATCATCATCATCATCATCATCATCATCATCATCATCATCATCATCATCATCATCATCATCATCATCATCATTATCATCATCATGCCCGGAGGCGGTGTTGTACCGCCTCCGGGCATACCACACCGCCTCCGGGCATACAACACCGCCTCCGGGCATACTACACCGCCTCCGGGCATACCACACCGCCTCCGGGCAAACAACACCGCCTCCGGGCATACTACACCGCCTCCGGGCATACCACACCGCCTCCGGGCATACAACACCGCCTCTGGGCATACTGCACCGCCTCCGGGCATACCACACCGCCTCCGGGCATACAACACCGCCTCCGGGCATACTAAACCGCCTCCGGGCATACCAGACCGCCTCAGGGCATAAAACACCGCCTCCGGGCATACAACACCGCCTCCGGGCATATCACACCGCCTCCGGGCATACAACACCGCCTCCGGGCATACAACACCGCCTCCGGGCATACCACACCGCCTCCGGGCATACAACACCGCCTCCGGGCATACAACACCGCCTCCGGGCATACCACACCGTCTCACGTCATCATCAGCAACATCATCAGCAACATCATCAGCAACATCACCAGCAACATCATCAGCAACATCATCAGCAACATCATCAGCAACATCATCAGCAACATCATCAGCAACATCATCATCAACATCGTCATCAACATCATCATCAACATCATCATCAACATCATCATCAACATCAACATCATCAAGAACATCATCATCAACATCATCATCAACATCATCATCAACATCATCATCAACATCATCATCAACATCATCATCAACATCATCATCAACATCATCATCAACATCATCATCAACATCATCATCAACATCATCATCTTCATCATCATCATCATCATCATCATCATCATCATCATCATCATCATCATCATCATCATCATCATCATCATCATCATCATCATCATCATCATCATCATCATCATCATCATCATCATCATCATCATCATCATCATCATCATCATCATCATCATCATCATCATCATCATCATCATCATCATCATCATCATCATCATCATCATCATCATCATCATCATCATCATCATCATCATCATCATCATCATCATCATCATCATCATCATCATCATCATCATCATCATTATCATCATCATCATGCCCGGAGGCGGTGTTGTACCGCCTCCGGGCATGCCACACCGCCTCCGGGCATACAACACCGCCTCCGGGCATACTACACCGCCTCCGGGCATACCACACCGCCTCCGGGCATACCACACCGCCTCCGGGCAAACTACACCGCCTCCGGGCATACCACACCGCCTCCGGGCATACCACACCGCCTCCGGGCATACAACACCGCCTCCGGGCATACTACACCGCCTCCGGGCATACCACACCGCCTCCGGGCATACAACACCGCCTCCGGGCATACTACACCGCCTCCGGGCATACCACACCGCCTCCGGGCATACAACACCGCCTCCGGGCATACAACACCGCCTCCGGGCATACCACACCGCCTCCGGGCATACAACACCGCCTCCGGGCATACAACACCGCCTCCGGGCATACCACACCGTCTCACGTCATCATCAGCAACATCATCAGCAACATCATCAGCAACATCATCATCAACATCATCAGCAACATCATCATCAACATCATCAGCAACATCATCAGCAACATCATCAGCAACATCATCATCAACATCATCATCAACAGCAACATCATCATCAGCAACATCATCATCAGCAACATCATCATCATCATCATCATCATCATCATCATCATCATCATCATCATCATCATCATCATCATCATCATCATCATCATCATCATCATCATCATCATCATCATCATCATCATCATCATCATCATCATCATCATCATCATCATCATCATCATCATCATCATTATCATCATCATGCCCGGAGGCGGTGTTGTACCGCCTCCGGGCATACCACACCGCCTCCGGGCATACAACACCGCCTCCGGGCATACTACACCGCTTCCGGGCATACCACACCGCCTCCGGGCATACAACACCGCCTCCGGGCATACTACACCGCCTCCGGGCATACCACACCGCCTCAGGGCATAAAACACCGCCTCCGGGCATACAACACCGCCTCCGGGCATATCACACCGCCTCCGGGCATACAACACCGCCTCCGGGCATACAACACCGCCTCCGGGCATACCACACCGCCTCCGGGCATACAACACCGCCTCCGGGCATACAACACCGCCTCCGGGCATACCACACCGTCTCACGTCATCATCAGCAACATCATCAGCAACATCATCAGCAACATCACCAGCAACATCATCAGCAACATCATCAGCAACATCATCAGCAACATCATCAGCAACATCATCAGCAACATCATCAGCAACATCATCATCAACATCATCATCAACATCATCATCAACATCATCATCAACATCAACATCCTCAAGAACATCATCATCAACATC
>JAXIVJ010002097.1:50000-52500 GCA_036785665.1 Chirona hameri
CATCATCATCATCATGCCCGGAGGCGGTGTTGTACCGCCTCCGGGCATACCACACCGCCTCCGGGCATACAACACCGCCTCCGGGCATACTACACCGCCTCCGGGCATACCACACCGCCTCCGGGCATACAACACCGCCTCCGGGCATACTACACCGCCTCCGGGCATACCACACCGCCTCCGGGCATACAACACCGCCTCCGGGCATACTGCACCGCCTCCGGGCATACCACACCGCCTCCGGGCATACAACACCGCCTCCGGGCATACTACACCGCCTCCGGGCATACCAGACCGCCTCAGGGCATACAACACCGCCTCCGGGCATACAACACCGCCTCCGGGCATACCACACCGCCTCCGGGCATACAACACCGCCTCCGGGCATACAACACCGCCTCCGGGCATACCACACCGCCTCCGGGCATACAACACCGCCTCCGGGCATACAACACCGCCTCCGGGCATACTACACCGCCTCCGGGCATACCACACCGCCTCCGGGCATACAACACCGCCTCCGGGCATACTACACCGCCTCCGGGCATACCACACCGCCTCCGGGCATACAACACCGCCTCCGGGCATACTGCACCGCCTCCGGGCATACCACACCGCCTCCGGGCATACAACACCGCCTCCGGGCATACTACACCGCCTCCGGGCATACCAGACCGCCTCAGGGCATACAACACCGCCTCCGGGCATACAACACCGCCTCCGGGCATACCACACCGCCTCCGGGCATACAACACCGCCTCCGGGCATACAACACCGCCTCCGGGCATACCACACCGCCTCCGGGCATACAACACCGCCTCCGGGCATACAACACCGCCTCCGGGCATACCACACCCTCTCACGTCATCATCAGCAACATCATCAGCAACATCATCAGCAACATCACCAGCAACATCATCAGCAACATCATCAGCAACATCATCATCAACATCATCAGCAACATCATCAGCAACATCATCATCAACATCATCATCAACATCATCATCAACATCATCATCAACATCATCATCAACATCAACATCATCATGAACATCATCATCATCATCAACATCATCAGCAACATAATCAGCAACATCATCATCAACATCATGAGCAACATCATCAACAACATCATCATCAGCAACATCATCATCAGCAACATCATCATCAGCAACATCATCATCAGCAACATCATCATCATCATCATCATCATCATCTTCATCATCATCATCATCATCATCATCATCATCATCATCATCATCATCATCATCATCATCATCATCATCATCATCATCATCATCATCATCATCATCATCATCATCATCATCATCATCATCATCATCATCATCATCATCATCATCATCATCATCATCATCATCATCATCATCATCATCATCATTATCATCATCATGCCCGGAGGCGGTGTTGTACCGCCTCCGGGCATACCACACCGCCTCCGGGCATACAACACCGCCTCCGGGCATACTACACCGCCTCCGGGCATACCACACCGCCTCCGGGCAAACAACACCGCCTCCGGGCATACTACACCGCCTCCGGGCATACCACACCGCCTCCGGGCATACAACACCGCCTCTGGGCATACTGCACCGCCTCCGGGCATACCACACCGCCTCCGGGCATACAACACCGCCTCCGGGCATACTAAACCGCCTCCGGGCATACCAGACCGCCTCAGGGCATAAAACACCGCCTCCGGGCATACAACACCGCCTCCGGGCATATCACACCGCCTCCGGGCATACAACACCGCCTCCGGGCATACAACACCGCCTCCGGGCATACCACACCGCCTCCGGGCATACAACACCGCCTCCGGGCATACAACACCGCCTCCGGGCATACCACACCGTCTCACGTCATCATCAGCAACATCATCAGCAACATCATCAGCAACATCACCAGCAACATCATCAGCAACATCATCAGCAACATCATCAGCAACATCATCAGCAACATCATCAGCAACATCATCATCAACATCATCATCAACATCATCATCAACATCATCATCAACATCATCATCAACATCAACATCATCAAGAACATCATCATCAACATCATCATCAACATCATCATCAACATCATCATCAACATCATCATCAACATCATCATCAACATCATCATCAACATCATCATCAACATCATCATCAACATCATCATCAACATCATCATCTTCATCATCATCATCATCATCATCATCATCATCATCATCATCATCATCATCATCATCATCATCATCATCATCATCATCATCATCATCATCATCATCATCATCATCATCATCATCATCATCATCATCATCATCATCATCATCATCATCATCATCATCATTATCATCATCATGCCCGGAGGCGGTGTTGTACCGCCTCCGGGCATACCACACCGCCTCCGGGCATACAACACCGCCTCCGGGCATACTACACCGCCTCCGGGCATACCACACCGCCTCCGGGCATACAACACCGCCTCCGGGCAT
>JAXIVJ010002097.1:85000-87500 GCA_036785665.1 Chirona hameri
CATCAACATCATCATCAACATCATCATCAACATCATCATCAACATCATCATCAACAACATCATCAACATCATCAGCAACATCATCAGCAACATCATCAGCAACATCATCAGCAACATCATCAACAACATCATCATCAGCAACATCATCATCAGCAACATCATCATCAGCAACATCATCATCATCATCATCATCATCATCATCATCATCATCATCATCATCATCATCATCATCATCATCATCATCATCATCATCATCATCATCATCATCATCATCATCATCATCATCATCATCATCATCATCATCATCATCATCATCATCATCATCATCATCATCATCATCATCATCATCATCATTATCATCATCATGCCCGGAGGCGGTGTTGTACCGCCTCCGGGCATACCACACCGCCTCCGGGCATACAACACCGCCTCCGGGCATACTACACCGCCTCCGGGCATACCACACCGCCTCCGGGCATACAACACCGCCTCCGGGCATACTACACCGCCTCCGGGCATACCACACCGCCTCCGGGCATACAACACCGCCTACGGGCATACTGCACCGCCTCCGGGCATACCACACCGCCTCCGGGCATACAACACCGCCTCCGGGCATACTACACCGCTTCCGGGCATACCAGACCGCCTCAGGGCATACAACACCGCCTCCGGGCATACAACACCGCCTCCGGGCATACCACACCGCCTCCGGGCATACAACACCGCCTCCGGTCATACAACACCGCCTCCGGGCATACCACACCGCCTCCGGGCATACAACACCGCCTCCGGGCATACAACACCGCCTCCGGGCATACCACACCGTCTCACGTCATCATCAGCAACATCATCAGCAACATCATCAGCAACATCACCAGCAACATCATCAGCAACATCATCAGCAACATCATCAGCAACATCATCAGCAACATCATCAGCAACATCATCATCAACATCATCATCAACATCATCATCAACATCATCATCAACATCATCATCAACATCATCAGCAACATCATCAGCAACATCATCAGCAACATCATCAGCAACATCATCAACAACATCATCATCAGCAACATCATCATCAGCAACATCATCATCAGCAACATCATCATCATCATCATCATCATCATCATCATCATCATCATCATCATCATCATCATCATCATCATCATCATCATCATCATCATCATCATCATCATCATCATCATTATCATCATCATGCCCGGAGGCGGTGTTGTACCGCCTCCGGGCATACCACACCGCCTCCGGGCATACAACACCGCCTCCGGGCATACTACACCGCCTCCGGGCATACCACACCGCCTCCGGGCAAACAACACCGCCTCCGGGCATACTACACCGCCTCCGGGCATACCACACCGCCTCCGGGCATACAACACCGCCTCTGGGCATACTGCACCGCCTCCGGGCATACCACACCGCCTCCGGGCATACAACACCGCCTCCGGGCATACTAAACCGCCTCCGGGCATACCAGACCGCCTCAGGGCATAAAACACCGCCTCCGGGCATACAACACCGCCTCCGGGCATATCACACCGCCTCCGGGCATACAACACCGCCTCCGGGCATACAACACCGCCTCCGGGCATACCACACCGCCTCCGGGCATACAACACCGCCTCCGGGCATACAACACCGCCTCCGGGCATACCACACCGTCTCACGTCATCATCAGCAACATCATCAGCAACATCATCAGCAACATCACCAGCAACATCATCAGCAACATCATCAGCAACATCATCAGCAACATCATCAGCAACATCATCAGCAACATCATCATCAACATCATCATCAACATCATCATCAACATCATCATCAACATCATCATCAACATCAACATCATCAAGAACATCATCATCAACATCATCATCAACATCATCATCAACATCATCATCAACATCATCATCAACATCATCATCAACATCATCATCAACATCATCATCAACATCATCATCAACATCATCATCAACATCATCATCATCAACATCATCATCTTCATCATCATCATCATCATCATCATCATCATCATCATCATCATCATCATCATCATCATCATCATCATCATCATCATCATCATCATCATCATCATCATCATCATCATCATCATCATCATCATCATCATCATCATCATCATCATCATCATCATCATCATCATCATCATCATCATCATCATCATCATCATCATCATCATCATCATCATCATCATCATCATCATCATCATCATCATCATCATCATCATCATCATCATCATCATCATCATCATCATCATCATCATCATTATCATCATCATCATGCCCGGAGGCGGTGTTGTACCGCCTCCGGGCATGCCACACCGCCTCCGGGCATACAACACCGCCTCCGGGCATACTACACCGCCTCCGGGCATACCACACCGCCTCCGGGCATACCACACCGCCTCCGGGCAAACTACACCGCCTCCGGGCATACCACACCGCCTCCGGGCATA
>JAXIVJ010002098.1:2500-5000 GCA_036785665.1 Chirona hameri
CATCATCATCATCATCATCATCATCATCATTATCATCATCATGCCCGGAGGCGGTGTTGTACCGCCTCCGGGCATACCACACCGCCTCCGGGCATACAACACCGCCTCCGGGCATACTACACCGCCTCCGGGCATACCACACCGCCTCCGGGCATACAACACCGCCTCCGGGCATACTACACCGCCTCCGGGCATACCACACCGCCTCCGGGCATACAACACCGCCTCCGGGCATACAACACCGCCTCCGGGCATACCACACCGCCTCCGGGCATACAACACCGCCTCCGGGCATACAACACCGCAAACGGGCATACCACACCGTCTCACGTCATCATCAGCAACATCATCAGCAACATCATCAGCAACATCATCAGCAACATCACCAGCAACATCATCAGCAACATCATCAGCAACATCATCAGCAACATCATCATCAACATCATCATCAACATCATCATTAACATCATCATCAACATCAACATCATCATCAACATCATCATCAACATCATCATCAACATCATCATCAACATCATCATCAACATCATCATCAACATCATCATCAACATCATCATCAACATCATCAGCAACATCATCAGCAACATCACCAGCAACATCATCAGCAACATCATCAACAACATCATCATCAGCAACATCATCATCAGCAACATCATCATCAGCAACATCATCATCATCATCATCATCATCATCATCATCATCATCATCATCATCATCATCATCATCATCATCATCATCATCATCATCATCATCATCATCATCATCATCATCATCATCATCATCATCATCATCATCATCATCATCATCATCATCATCATCATCATCATCATCATCATCATCATCATCATCATCATCATCATCATCATCATCATCATCATCATCATCATCATCATCATCATCATTATCATCATCATCATGCCCGGAGGCGGTGTTGTACCGCCTCCGGGCATACCACACCGCCTCCGGGCATACAACACCGCCTCCGGGCATACTACACCGCCTCCGGGCATACCACACCGCCTCCGGGCATACAACACCGCCTCCGGGCAAACTACACCGCCTCCGGGCATACCACACCGCCTCCGGGCATACAACACTGCCTCCGGGCATACTACACCGCCTCCGGGCATACCACACCGCCTCCGGGCATACAACACCGCCTCCGGGCATACTACACCGCCTCCGGGCATACCACACCGCCTCCGGGCATACAACACCGCCTCCGGGCATACAACACCGCCTCCGGGCATACCACACCGCCTCCGGGCATACAACACCGCCTCCGGGCATACAACACCGCCTCCGGGCATACCACACCGTCTCACGTCATCATCAGCAACATCATCAGCAACATCATCAGCAACATCATCATCAACATCATCAGCAACATCATCAGCAACATCATCATCAACATCATCATCAACATCATCATCAACATCATCATCAACATCATCATCAACATCATCATCAACATCATCAGCAACATCATCAGCAACATCATCAGCAACATCATCATCAACATCATCATCAACATCATCATCAGCAACATCATCATCCGCAACATCATCATCAGCAACATCCTCATCAGCAACATCATCATCAGCAACATCATCCTCAGCAACATCATCATCAGCAACATCATCATCAGCAACATCATCATCAGCAACATCATCATCATCATCATCATCATCATCATCATCATCATCATCATCATCATCATCATCATCATCATCATCATCATCATCATCATGCCCGGAGGCGGTGTTGTACCGCCTCCGGGCATACCACACCGCCTCCGGGCATACAACACCGCCTCCGGGCATACTACACCGCCTCCGGGCATACCACACCGCCTCCGGGCATACAACACCGCCTCCGGGCATACTACACCGCCTCCGGGCATACCACACCGCCTCTGGGCATACAACACCGCCTCCGGGCATACTACACCGCCTCCGGGCATACCACACCGCCTCCGGGCATACAACACCGCCTCCGGGCATACTACACCGCCTCCGGGCATACCACACCGCCTCCGGGCATACAACACCGCCTCCGGGCATACAACACCGCCTCCGGGCATACCACACCGCCTCCGGGCATACAACACCGCCTCCGGGCATACAACACCGCCTCCGGGCATACCACACCGTCTCACGTCATCATCAGCAACATCATCAGCAACATCATCAGCAACATCACCAGCAACATCATCAGCAACATCATCAGCAACATCATCAGCAACATCATCAGCAACATCATCAGCAACATCATCATCAACATCATCATCAACATCATCATCAACATCATCATCAACATCATCATCAACATCATCAGCAACATCATCAGCAACATCATCAGCAACATCATCAGCAACATCATCAACAACATCATCATCAGCAACATCATCATCAGCAACATCATCATCAGCAACATCATTATCGTCATCATCATCATCATCATCATCATCATCATCATCATC
>JAXIVJ010002098.1:22500-27500 GCA_036785665.1 Chirona hameri
CCCGGAGGCGGTGTTGTACCGCCTCCGGGCATACCACACCGCCTCCGGGCATACAACACCGCCTCCGGGCATACTACACCGCCTCCGGGCATACGACACCGCCTCCGGGCATACAACACCGCCTCCGGGCAAACTACACCGCCTCCGGGCATACCACACCGCCTCCGGGCATACAACACCGCCTCCGGGCATACTACACCGCCTCCGGGCATACCACACCGCCTCCGGGCATACAACACCGCCTCCGGGCATACTACACCGCCTCCGGGCATACCACACCGCCTCCGGGCATACAACACCGCCTCCGGGCATACAACACCGCCTCCGGGCATACCACACCGTCTCACGTCATCATCAGCAACATCATCAGCAACATCATCAGCAACATCATCAGCAACATCACCAGCAACATCATCATCAACATCATCAGCAACATCATCCGCAACATCACCAGCAACATCATCATCAACATCATCAGCAACATCATCAGCAACATCATCAGCAACATCATCATCAACATCATCATCAACAGCAACATCATCATCAGCAACATCATCATCAGCAACATCATCATCATCATCATCATCATCATCATCATCATCATCATCATCATCATCATCATCATCATCATCATCATCATCATCATCATCATCATCATCATCATCATCATCATCATCATCATCATCATCATCATCATCATCATCATCATCATCATCATCATCATCATCATCATCATCATCATCATCATCATCATCATCATCATCATCATCATCATCATCATCATCATCATCATCATCATCATCATCATCATCATCATCATCATCATCATCATCATCATCATCATCATCATCATCATCATCATCATCATCATCATCATCATCATCATCATCATCATCATCATCATCATCATCATCATCATCATCATCATCATCATCATCATCATCATCATCATCATCATCATCATCATTATCATCATCATGCCCGGAGGCGGTGTTGTACCGCCTCCGGGCATACCACACCGCCTCCGGGCATACAACACCGCCTCCGGGCATACTACACCGCCTCCGGGCATACCACACCGCCTCCGGGCATACAACACCGCCTCCGGGCATACTACACCGCCTCCGGGCATACCACACCGCCTCCGGGCATACAACACCGCCTCCGGGCATACAACACCGCCTCCGGGCATACCACACCGCCTCCGGGCATACAACACCGCCTCCGGGCATACAACACCGCAAACGGGCATACCACACCGTCTCACGTCATCATCAGCAACATCATCAGCAACATCATCAGCAACATCATCAGCAACATCACCAGCAACATCATCAGCAACATCATCAGCAACATCATCAGCAACATCATCATCAACATCATCATCAACATCATCATTAACATCATCATCAACATCAACATCATCATCAACATCATCATCAACATCATCATCAACATCATCATCAACATCATCATCAACATCATCATCAACATCATCATCAACATCATCATCAACATCATCAGCAACATCATCAGCAACATCACCAGCAACATCATCAGCAACATCATCAACAACATCATCATCAGCAACATCATCATCAGCAACATCATCATCAGCAACATCATCATCATCATCATCATCATCATCATCATCATCATCATCATCATCATCATCATCATCATCATCATCATCATCATCATCATCATCATCATCATCATCATCATCATCATCATCATCATCATCATCATCATCATCATCATCATCATCATCATCATCATCATCATCATCATCATCATCATCATCATCATCATCATCATCATCATCATCATCATCATCATCATCATCATCATCATCATCATCATCATCATTATCATCATCATCATGCCCGGAGGCGGTGTTGTACCGCCTCCGGGCATACCACACCGCCTCCGGGCATACAACACCGCCTCCGGGCATACTACACCGCCTCCGGGCATACCACACCGCCTCCAGGCATACAACACCGCCTCCGGGCAAACTACACCGCCTCCGGGCATACCACACCGCCTCCGGGCATACAACACTGCCTCCGGGCATACTACACCGCCTCCGGGCATACCACACCGCCTCCGGGCATACAACACCGCCTCCGGGCATACTACACCGCCTCCGGGCATACCACACCGCCTCCGGGCATACAACACCGCCTCCGGGCATACAACACCGCCTCCGGGCATACCACACCGCCTCCGGGCATACAACACCGCCTCCGGGCATACAACACCGCCTCCGGGCATACCACACCGTCTCACGTCATCATCAGCAACATCATCAGCAACATCATCAGCAACATCATCATCAACATCATCAGCAACATCATCAGCAACATCATCATCAACATCATCATCAACATCATCATCAACATCATCATCAACATCATCATCAACATCATCATCAACATCATCAGCAACATCATCAGCAACATCATCAGCAACATCATCATCAACATCATCATCAACATCATCATCAGCAACATCATCATCCGCAACATCATCATCAGCAACATCCTCATCAGCAACATCATCATCAGCAACATCATCCTCAGCAACATCATCATCAGCAACATCATCATCAGCAACATCATCATCAGCAACATCATCATCATCATCATCATCATCATCATCATCATCATCATCATCATCATCATCATCATCATCATCATCATCATCATCATCATGCCCGGAGGCGGTGTTGTACCGCCTCCGGGCATACCACACCGCCTCCGGGCATACAACACCGCCTCCGGGCATACTACACCGCCTCCGGGCATACCACACCGCCTCCGGGCATACAACACCGCCTCCGGGCATACTACACCGCCTCCGGGCATACCACACCGCCTCTGGGCATACAACACCGCCTCCGGGCATACTACACCGCCTCCGGGCATACCACACCGCCTCCGGGCATACAACACCGCCTCCGGGCATACTACACCGCCTCCGGGCATACCACACCGCCTCCGGGCATACAACACCGCCTCCGGGCATACAACACCGCCTCCGGGCATACCACACCGCCTCCGGGCATACAACACCGCCTCCGGGCATACAACACCGCCTCCGGGCATACCACACCGTCTCACGTCATCATCAGCAACATCATCAGCAACATCATCAGCAACATCACCAGCAACATCATCAGCAACATCATCAGCAACATCATCAGCAACATCATCAGCAACATCATCAGCAACATCATCATCAACATCATCATCAACATCATCATCAACATCATCATCAACATCATCATCAACATCATCAGCAACATCATCAGCAACATCATCAGCAACATCATCAGCAACATCATCAACAACATCATCATCAGCAACATCATCATCAGCAACATCATCATCAGCAACATCATTATCGTCATCATCATCATCATCATCATCATCATCATCATCATCATCATCATCATCATCATCATCATCATCATCATCATCATCATCATCATCATCATCATCATCATCATCATCATCATCATCATCATCATCATCATCATCATCATCATCATCATCATCATCATCATCATCATCATCATCATCATCATCATCATCATCATCATCATCATCATCATCATCATCATCATCATCATCATCATCATCATCATCATCATCATCATCATCATCATCATCATCATCATCATCATCATCATCATCATCATCATCATCATCATTATCATCATCATGCCCGGAGGCGGTGTTGTACCGCCTCCGGGCATACCACACCGCCTCCGGGCATACAACACCGCCTCCGGGCATACTACACCGCCTCCGGGCATACCACACCGCCTCCGGGCATACAACACCGCCTCCGGGCATACTACACCGCCTCCGGGCATACCACACCGCCTCCGGGCATACAACACCGCCTCCGGGCATACAACACCGCCTCCGGGCATACCACACCGCCTCCGGGCATACAACACCGCCTCCGGGCATACAACACCGCAAACGGGCATACCACACCGTCTCACGTCATCATCAGCAACATCATCAGCAACATCATCAGCAACATCATCAGCAACATCACCAGCAACATCATCAGCAACATCATCAGCAACATCATCAGCAACATCATCATCAACATCATCATCAACATCATCATTAACATCATCATCAACATCAACATCATCATCAACATCATCATCAACATCATCATCAACATCATCATCAACATCATCATCAACATCATCATCAACATCATCATCAACATCATCATCAACATCATCAGCAACATCATCAGCAACATCACCAGCAACATCATCAGCAACATCATCAACAACATCATCATCAGCAACATCATCATCAGCAACATCATCATCAGCAACATCATCATCATCATCATCATCATCATCATCATCATCATCATCATCATCATCATCATCATCATCATCATCATCATCATCATCATCATCATCATCATCATCATCATCATCATCATCATCATCATCATCATCATCATCATCATCATCATCATCATCATCATCATCATCATCATCATCATCATCATCATCATCATCATCATCATCATCATCATCATCATCATCATCATCATTATCATCATCATCATGCCCGGAGGCGGTGTTGTACCGCCTCCGGGCATACCACACCGCCTCCGGGCATACAACACCGCCTCCGGGCATACTACACCGCCTCCGGGCATACCACACCGCCTCCGGGCATACAACACCGCCTCCGGGCAAACTACACCGCCTCCGGGCATACCACACCGCCTCCGGGCATACAACACTGCCTCCGGGCATACTACACCGCCTCCGGGCATACCACACCGCCTCCGGGCATACAACACCGCCTCCGGGCATACTACACCGCCTCCGGGCATACCACACCGCCTCCGGGCATACAACACCGCCTCCGGGCATACAACACCGCCTCCGGGCATACCACACCGCCTCCGGGCATACAACACCGCCTCCGGGCATACAACACCGCCTC
>JAXIVJ010002098.1:37500-42500 GCA_036785665.1 Chirona hameri
CAACATCATCAGCAACATCATCAGCAACATCATCAGCAACATCATCAGCAACATCATCAACAACATCATCATCAGCAACATCATCATCAGCAACATCATCATCAGCAACATCATCATCATCATCATCATCATCATCATCATCATCATCATCATCATCATCATCATCATCATCATCATCATCATCATCATCATCATCATCATCATCATCATCATCATCATCATCATCATCATCATCATCATCATCATCATCATCATCATCATCATCATCATCATCATCATCATCATCATCATCATCATCATCATCATCATCATCATCATCATCATCATCATCATTATCATCATCAACATCATCATCAACAACATCATCAACATCATCATCAACATCATCATCAACATCATCATCAACATCATCAGCAACATCATCAGCAACATCATCAGCAACATCATCAGCAACATCATCAACAACATCATCATCAGCAACATCATCATCAGCAACATCATCATCAGCAACATCATCATCATCATCATCATCATCATCATCATCATCATCATCATCATCATCATCATCATCATCATCATCATCATCATCATCATCATCATCATCATCATCATCATCATCATCATCATCATCATCATCATCATCATCATCATCATCATCATCATCATCATCATCATCATCATCATCATCATCATCATTATCATCATCATGCCCGGAGGCGGTGTTGTACCGCCTCCGGGCATACCACACCGCCTCCGGGCATACAACACCGCCTCCGGGCATACTACACCGCCTCCGGGCATACCACACCGCCTCCGGGCATACAACACCGCCTCCGGACATACTACACCGCCTCCGGGCATACCACACCGCCTCCGGGCATACAACACCGCCTCCGGGCATACTGCACCGCCTCCGGGCATACCACACCGCCTCCGGGCATACAACACCACCTCCGGGCATACTACACCGCCTCCGGGCATACCAGACCGCCTCAGGGCATACAACACCGCCTCCGGGCATACAACACCGCCTCCGGGCATACCACACCGCCTCCGGGCATACAACACCGCCTCCGGGCATACAACACCGCCTCCGGGCATACCACACCGCCTCCGGGCATACAACACCGCCTCCGGGCATACAACACCGCCTCCGGGCATACCACACCGTCTCACGTCATCATCAGCAACATCATCAGCAACATCATCAGCAACATCACCAGCAACATCATCAGCAACATCATCAGCAACATCATCAGCAACATCATCAGCAACATCATCAGCAACATCATCATCAACATCATCATCAACATCATCATCAACATCATCATCAACATCATCATCAACATCATCAGCAACATCATCAGCAACATCATCAGCAACATCATCAGCAACATCATCAACAACATCATCATCAGCAACATCATCATCAGCAACATCATCATCAGCAACATCATCATCATCATCATCGTCATCATCATCATCATCATCATCATCATCATCATCATCATCATCATCATCATCATCATCATCATCATCATCATCATCATCATCATCATCATCATCATCATCATCATCATCATCATCATCATCATCATCATCATCATCATCATCATCATCATCATCATTATCATCATCATGCCCGGAGGCGGTGTTGTACCGCCTCCGGGCATACCACACCGCCTCCGGGCATACAACACCGCCTCCGGGCATACTACACCGCTTCAGGGCATACCACACCGCCTCCGGGCATACAACACCGCCTCCGGGCATACTACACCGCCTCCGGGCATACCACACCGCCTCCGGGCATACAACAACGCCTCCGGGCATACTGCACCGCCTCCGGGCATACCACACCGCCTCCGGGCATACAACACCGCCTCCGGGCATACTACACCGCCTCCGGGCATACCAGACCGCCTCAGGGCATACAACACCGCCTCCGGGCATACAACACCGCCTCCGGGCATACCACACCGCCTCCGGGCATACAACACCGCCTCCGGGCATACAACACCGCCTCCGGGCATACCACACCGCCTCCGGGCATACAACACCGCCTCCGGGCATACAACACCGCCTCCGGGCATACCACACCGTCTCACGTCATCATCAGCAACATCATCAGCAACATCATCAGCAACATCACCAGCAACATCATCAGCAACATCATCAGCAACATCATCAGCAACATCATCAGCAACATCATCATCAACATCATCATCAACATCATCATCAACATCATCATCAACATCATCATCAACATCATCAGCAACATCATCAGCAACATCATCAGCAACATCATCAGCAACATCATCAACAACATCATCATCAGCAACATCATCATCAGCAACATCATCATCAGCAACATCATCATCATCATCATCATCATCATCATCATCATCATCATCATCATCATCATCATCATCATCATCATCATCATCGTCATCATCATCATCATCATCATCATCATCATCATCATCATCATCATCATCATCATCATCATTATCATCATCATGCCCGGAGGCGGTGTTGTACCGCCTCCGGGCATACCACACCGCCTCCGGGCATACAACACCGCCTCCGGGCATACTACACCGCCTCCGGGCATACCAAACCGCCTCCGGGCATACAACACCGCCTCCGGGCATACTACACCGCCTCCGGGCATACCACACCGCCTCCGGGCATACAACACCGCCTCCGGGCATACTACACCGCCTCCGGGCATACCACACCGCCTCCGGGCATACAACACCGCCTCCGGGCATACTGCACCGCCTCCGGGCATACCACACCGCCTCCGGGCATACAACACCGCCTCCGGGCATACTACACCGCCTCCGGGCATACCAGACCGCCTCAGGGCATACAACACCGCCTCCGGGCATACAACACCGCCTCCGGGCATACCACACCGCCTCCGGGCATACAACACCGCCTCCGGGCATACAACACCGCCTCCGGGCATACCACACCGCCTCCGGGCATACAACACCGCCTCCGGCCATACAACACCGCCTCCGGGCATACCACACCGTCTCACGTCATCATCAGCAACATCATCAGCAACATCATCAGCAACATCACCAGCAACATCATCAGCAACATCATCAGCAACATCATCAGCAACATCATCAGCAACATCATCAGCAACATCATCATCAATATCATCATCAACATCATCATCAACATCATCATCAACATCATCATCAACATCAACATCATCATGAACATCATCATCAACATCATCATCAACATCATCATCAACATCAACATCAACATCATCATCAACATCATCATCAACATCATCATCAACATCATCATCAACATCATCATCAACATCATCATCAACATCATCAGCAACATAATCAGCAACATCATCATCAACATCATGAGCAACATCATCATCAACATCATCATCAACATCATCATCAACATCATCATCAACATCATCATCAACATCATCATCAACATCATCAGCAACATCATCAGCAACATCATCAGCAACATCATCAGCAACATCATCAACAACATCATCATCAGCAACATCATCATCAGCAACATCATCATCAGCAACATCATCATCATCATCATCATCATCATCATCATCATCATCATCATCATCATCATCATCATCATCATCATCATCATCATCATCATCATCATCATCATCATCATCATCATCATCATCATCATCATCATCATCATCATCATCATCATCATCATCATCATCATCATCATCATCATCATCATCATCATCATCATCATCATCATCATCATCATCATCATCATCATCATTATCATCATCAACAACATCATCAACATCATCATCAACATCATCATCAACATCATCATCAACATCATCAGCAACATCATCAGCAACATCATCAGCAACATCATCAGCAACATCATCAACAACATCATCATCAGCAACATCATCATCAGCAACATCATCATCAGCAACATCATCATCATCATCATCATCATCATCATCATCATCATCATCATCATCATCATCATCATCATCATCATCATCATCATCATCATCATCATCATCATCATCATCATCATCATCATCATCATCATCATCATCATCATCATCATCATCATCATCATCATCATCATCATCATCATCATCATCATCATCATCATCATCATCATCATCATCATCATCATCATTATCATCATCATGCCCGGAGGCGGTGTTGTACCGCCTCCGGGCATACCACACCGCCTCCGGGCATACAACACCGCCTCCGGGTATACTACACCGCCTCCGGGCATACCACACCACCTCCGGGCATACAACACCGCCTCCGGACATACTACACCGCCTCCGGGCATACCACACCGCCTCCGGGCATACAACACCGCCTCCGGGCGGGCATACAACACCGCCTCCGGGCATACTGCACCGCCTCCGGGCATACCACACCGCCTCCGGGCATACAACACCACCTCCGGGCATACTACACCGCCTCCGGGCATACCAGACCGCCTCAGGGCATACAACACCGCCTCCGGGCATACAACACCGCCTCCGGGCATACCACACCGCCTCCGGGCATACAACACCGCCTCCGGGCATACAACACCGCCTCCGGGCATACCACACCGCCTCCGGGCATACAACACCGCCTCCGGGCATACAACACCGCCTCCGGGCATACCACACCGTCTCACGTCATCATCAGCAACATCATCAGCAACATCATCAGCAACATCACCAGCAACATCATCAGCAACATCATCAGCAACATCATCAGCAACATCATCAGCAACATCATCAGCAACATCATCATCAACATCGTCATCAACATCATCATCAACATCATCATCAACATCATCATCAACATCATCAGCAACATCATCAGCAACATCATCAGCAACATCATCAGCAACATCATCAACAACATCATCATCAGCAACATCATCATCAGCAACATCATCATCAGCAACATCATCATCATCATCATCGTCATCATCATCATCAT
>JAXIVJ010002098.1:62500-65000 GCA_036785665.1 Chirona hameri
ACATTATCAGCAACATCACCAGCAACATCATCAGCAACATCATCAACAACATCATCATCAGCAACATCATCATCAGCAACATCATCATCAGCAACATCAACATCATCATCATCATCATCATCATCATCATCATCATCATCATCATCATCATCATCATCATCATCATCATCATCATCATCATCATCATCATCATCATCATCATCATCATCATCATCATCATCATCATCATCATCATCATCATCATCATCATCATCATCATCATCATCATCATCATCATCATCATCATCATCATCATCATCATCATCATCATCATCATCATCATCATCATCATCATCATCATCATCATCATCATTATCATCATCATGCCCGGAGGCGGTGTTGTACCGCCTCCGGGCATACCACACCGCCTCCGGGCATACAACACCGCCTCCGGGCATACTACACCGCCTCCGGGCATACCACACCGCCTCCGGGCATACAACACCGCCTCCGGGCATACTACACCGCCTCCGGGCATACCACACCGCCTCCGGGCATACAACACCGCCTCCGGGCATACTGCACCGCCTCCGGGCATACCACACCGCCTCCTGGCATACAACACCACCTCCGGGCATACTACACCGCCTCCGGGCATACCAGACCGCCTCAGGGCATACAACACCGCCTCCGGGCATACAACACCGCCTCCGGGCATACCACACCGCCTCCGGGCATACAACACCGCCTCCGGGCATACAACACCGCCTCCGGGCATACCACACCGCCTCCGGGCATACAACACCGCCTCCGGGCATACAACACCGCCTCCGGGCATACCACACCGTCTCACGTCATCATCAGCAACATCATCAGCAACATCATCAGCAACATCACCAGCAACATCATCAGCAACATCATCATCAACATCATCATCAACATCATCAGCAACATCATCAGCAACATCATCAGCAACATCATCAGCAACATCATCAACAACATCATCATCAGCAACATCATCATCAGCAACATCATCATCAGCAACATCATCATCATCATCATCGTCATCATCATCATCATCATCATCATCATCATCATCATCATCATCATCATCATCATCATCATCATCATCATCATCATCATCATCATCATCATCATCATCATCATCATCATCATCATCATCATCATCATCATCATCATCATCATCATCATTATCATCATCATGCCCGGAGGCGGTGTTGTACCGCCTCCGGGCATACCACACCGCCTCCGGGCATACAACACCGCCTCCGGGCATACTACACCGCTTCAGGGCATACCACACCGCCTCCGGGCATACAACACCGCCTCCGGGCATACTACACCGCCTCCGGGCATACCACACCGCCTCCGGGCATACAACAACGCCTCCGGGCATACTGCACCGCCTCCGGGCATACCACACCGCCTCCGGGCATACAACACCGCCTCCGGGCATACTACACCGCCTCCGGGCATACCAGACCGCCTCAGGGCATACAACACCGCCTCCGGGCATACAACACCGCCTCCGGGCATACCACACCGCCTCCGGGCATACAACACCGCCTCCGGGCATACAACACCGCCTCCGGGCATACCACACCGCCTCCGGGCATACAACACCGCCTCCGGGCATACAACACCGCCTCCGGGCATACCACACCGTCTCACGTCATCATCAGCAACATCATCAGCAACATCATCAGCAACATCACCAGCAACATCATCAGCAACATCATCAGCAACATCATCAGCAACATCATCAGCAACATCATCATCAACATCATCATCAACATCATCATCAACATCATCATCAACATCATCATCAACATCATCAGCAACATCATCAGCAACATCATCAGCAACATCATCAGCAACATCATCAACAACATCATCATCAGCAACATCATCATCAGCAACATCATCATCAGCAACATCATCATCATCATCATCATCATCATCATCATCATCATCATCATCATCATCATCATCATCATCATCATCATCATCATCATCATCATCATCATCATCATCATCATCATCATCATCATCATCATCATCATCATCATCATCATCATCATCATCATCATTATCATCATCATGCCCGGAGGCGGTGTTGTACCGCCTCCGGGCATACCACACCGCCTCCGGGCATACAACACCGCCTCCGGGCATACTACACCGCCTCCGGGCATACCACACCGCCTCCGGGCATACAACACCGCCTCCGGGCATACTACACCGCCTCCGGGCATACCACACCGCCTCCGGGCATACAACACCGCCTCCGGGCATACTACACCGCCTCCGGGCATACCACACCGCCTCCGGGCATACAACACCGCCTCCGGGCATACTGCACCGCCTCCGGGCATACCACACCGCCTCCGGGCATACAACACCGCCTCCGGGCATACTACACCGCCTCCGGGCATACCAGACCGCCTCAGGGCATACAACACCGCCTCCGGGCATACAACACCACCTCCGGGCATACCAC
>JAXIVJ010002098.1:80000-82500 GCA_036785665.1 Chirona hameri
ACATCAACATCATCATCAACATCATCATCAACATCATCATCAACATCATCATCAACATCATCATCAACATCATCATCAACATCATCATCAACATCATCATCAACATCATCAGCAACATCATCAGCAACATCACCAGCAACATCATCAGCAACATCATCAACAACATCATCATCAGCAACATCATCATCAGCAACATCATCATCAGCAACATCATCATCATCATCATCATCATCATCATCATCATCATCATCATCATCATCATCATCATCATCATCATCATCATCATCATCATCATCATCATCATCATCATCATCATCATCATCATCATCATCATCATCATCATCATCATCATCATCATCATCATCATCATCATCATCATCATCATCATCATCATCATCATCATCATCATCATCATCATCATCATCATCATCATCATCATCATCATCATCATTATCATCATCATGCCCGGAGGCGGTGTTGTACCGCCTCCGGGCATACCACACCGCCTCCGGGCATACAACACCGCCTCCGGGCATACTACACCGCCTCCGGGCATACCACACCGCCTCCTGGCATACAACACCGCCTCCGGGCATACTACACCGCCTCCGAGCATACCACACCGCCTCCGGGCATACAACACCGCCTCCGGGCATACTGCACCGCCTCCGGGCATACCACACCGCCTCCGGGCATACAACACCGCCTCCGGGCATACTACACCGCCTCCGGGCATACCAGACCGCCTCAGGGCATACAACACCGCCTCCGGGCATACAACACCGCCTCCGGGCATACCACACCGCCTCCGGGCATACAACACCGCCTCCGGGCATACAACACCGCCTCCGGGCATACCACACCGCCTCCGGGCATACAACACCGCCTCCGGGCATACAACACCGCCTCCGGGCATACCACACCGCCTCCGGGCATACAACACCGCCTCCGGGCATACAACACCGCCTCCGGGCATACCACACCGTCTCACGTCATCATCAGCAACATCATCAGCAACATCATCAGCAACATCACCAGCAACATCATCAGCAACATCATCAGCAACATCATCAGCAACATCATCAGCAACATCATCAGCAACATCATCATCAATATCATCATCAACATCATCATCAACATCATCATCAACATCATCATCAACATCAACATCATCATGAACATCATCATCAACATCATCATCAACATCATCATCAACATCAACATCAACATCATCATCAACATCATCATCAACATCATCATCAACATCATCATCAACATCATCATCAACATCATCATCAACATCATCAGCAACATAATCAGCAACATCATCATCAACATCATGAGCAACATCATCAACAACATCATCATCAGCAACATCATCATCAGCAACATCATCATCAGCAACATCATCATCATCATCATCATCATCATCTTCATCATCATCATCATCATCATCATCATCATCATCATCATCATCATCATCATCATCATCATCATCATCATCATCATCATCATCATCATCATCATCATCATCATCATCATCATCATCATCATCATCATCATCATCATCATCATCATCATCATCATCATCATCATCATCATCATCATCATCATCATCATCATCATCATCATCATCATCATCATCATCATCATCATCATCATCATCATCATCATCATCATCATCATCATCATCATCATCATCATTATCATCATCATCATGCCCGGAGGCGGTGTTGTACCGCCTCCGGGCATACCACACCGCCTCCGGGCATACAACACCGCCTCCGGGCATACTACACCGCCTCCGGGCATACGACACCGCCTCCGGGCATACAACACCGCCTCCGGGCAAACTACACCGCCTCCGGGCATACCACACCGCCTCCGGGCATACAACACCGCCTCCGGGCATACTACACCGCCTCCGGGCATACCACACCGCCTCCGGGCATACAACACCGCCTCCGGGCATACTACACCGCCTCCGGGCATACCACACCGCCTCCGGGCATACAACACCGCCTCCGGGCATACAACACCGCCTCCGGGCATACCACACCGCCTCCGGGCATACAACACCGCCTCCGGGCATACAACACCGCAAACGGGCATACCACACCGTCTCACGTCATCATCAGCAACATCATCAGCAACATCATCAGCAACATCATCAGCAACATCACCAGCAACATCATCAGCAACATCATCAGCAACATCATCAGCAACATCATCAGCAACATCATCATCAACATCATCATTAACATCATCATCAACATCAACATCATCATCAACATCATCATCAACATCATCATCAACATCATCATCAACATCATCATCAACATCATCATCAACATCATCATCAACATCATCATCAACATCATCATCAACATCATCATCAACATCATCAGCAACATCATCAGCAACATCATCAGCATCATCATCAGCAACATCATCATCAGCAACATCATCATCATCATCATCATCATCATCATCATCATCA
>JAXIVJ010002098.1:95000-102500 GCA_036785665.1 Chirona hameri
TCCGGGCATACTACACCGCCTCCGGGCATACCACACCGCCTCCGGGCATACAACACCGCCTCCGGGCATACAACACCGCCTCCGGGCATACCACACCGTCTCACGTCATCATCAGCAACATCATCAGCAACATCATCAGCAACATCATCAGCAACATCACCAGCAACATCATCATCAACATCATCAGCAACATCATCCGCAACATCACCAGCAACATCATCATCAACATCATCAGCAACATCATCAGCAACATCATCAGCAACATCATCATCAACATCATCATCAACAGCAACATCATCATCAGCAACATCATCATCAGCAACATCATCATCATCATCATCATCATCATCATCATCATCATCATCATCATCATCATCATCATCATCATCATCATCATCATCATCATCATCATCATCATCATCATCATCATCATCATCATCATCATCATCATCATCATCATCATCATCATCATCATCATCATCATCATCATCATCATCATCATCATCATCATCATCATCATCATCATCATCATCATCATCATCATCATCATCATCATCATCATCATCATCATCATCATCATCATCATCATCATCATCATCATCATCATCATCATCATCATCATCATCATCATCATCATCATCATCATCATCATCATCATCATCATCATCATCATCATCATCATTATCATCATCATGCCCGGAGGCGGTGTTGTACCGCCTCCGGGCATACCACACCGCCTCCGGGCATACAACACCGCCTCCGGGCATACTACACCGCCTCCGGGCATACCACACCGCCTCCGGGCATACAACACCGCCTCCGGGCATACTACACCGCCTCCGGGCATACCACACCGCCTCCGGGCATACAACACCGCCTCCGGGCATACAACACCGCCTCCGGGCATACCACACCGCCTCCGGGCATACAACACCGCCTCCGGGCATACAACACCGCAAACGGGCATACCACACCGTCTCACGTCATCATCAGCAACATCATCAGCAACATCATCAGCAACATCATCAGCAACATCACCAGCAACATCATCAGCAACATCATCAGCAACATCATCAGCAACATCATCATCAACATCATCATCAACATCATCATTAACATCATCATCAACATCAACATCATCATCAACATCATCATCAACATCATCATCAACATCATCATCAACATCATCATCAACATCATCATCAACATCATCATCAACATCATCATCAACATCATCAGCAACATCATCAGCAACATCACCAGCAACATCATCAGCAACATCATCAACAACATCATCATCAGCAACATCATCATCAGCAACATCATCATCAGCAACATCATCATCATCATCATCATCATCATCATCATCATCATCATCATCATCATCATCATCATCATCATCATCATCATCATCATCATCATCATCATCATCATCATCATCATCATCATCATCATCATCATCATCATCATCATCATCATCATCATCATCATCATCATCATCATCATCATCATCATCATCATCATCATCATCATCATCATCATCATCATCATCATCATCATCATCATCATCATCATCATCATCATCATCATTATCATCATCATGCCCGGAGGCGGTGTTGTACCGCCTCCGGGCATACCACACCGCCTCCGGGCATACAACACCGCCTCCGGGCATACTACACCGCCTCCGGGCATACCACACCGCCTCCTGGCATACAACACCGCCTCCGGGCATACTACACCGCCTCCGAGCATACCACACCGCCTCCGGGCATACAACACCGCCTCCGGGCATACTGCACCGCCTCCGGGCATACCACACCGCCTCCGGGCATACAACACCGCCTCCGGGCATACTACACCGCCTCCGGGCATACCAGACCGCCTCAGGGCATACAACACCGCCTCCGGGCATACAACACCGCCTCCGGGCATACCACACCGCCTCCGGGCATACAACACCGCCTCCGGGCATACAACACCGCCTCCGGGCATACCACACCGCCTCCGGGCATACAACACCGCCTCCGGGCATACAACACCGCCTCCGGGCATACCACACCGTCTCACGTCATCATCAGCAACATCATCAGCAACATCATCAGCAACATCACCAGCAACATCATCAGCAACATCATCAGCAACATCATCAGCAACATCATCAGCAACATCATCAGCAACATCATCATCAACATCATCATCAACATCATCATCAACATCATCATCAACATCATCATCAACATCATCAGCAACATCATCAGCAACATCATCAGCAACATCATCAGCAACATCATCAACAACATCATCATCAGCAACATCATCATCAGCAACATCATCATCAGCAACATCATCATCATCATCATCATCATCATCATCATCATCATCATCATCATCATCATCATCATCATCATCATCATCATCATCATCATCATCATCATCATCATCATCATCATTATCATCATCATGCCCGGAGGCGGTGTTGTACCGCCTCAGGGCATACAACACCGCCTCCGGGCATACAACACCGCCTCCGGGCATACCACACCGCCTCCGGGCATACAACACCGCCTCCGGGCATACAACACCGCCTCCGGGCATACCACACCGCCTCCGGGCATACAACACCGCCTCCGGGCATACAACACCGCCTCCGGGCATACCACACCGTCTCACGTCATCATCAGCAACATCATCAGCAACATCATCAGCAACATCACCAGCAACATCATCAGCAACATCATCAGCAACATCATCAGCAACATCATCAGCAACATCATCAGCAACATCATCATCAACATCATCATCAACATCATCATCAACATCATCATCAACATCATCATCAACATCATCAGCAACATCATCAGCAACATCATCAGCAACATCATCAGCAACATCATCAACAACATCATCATCAGCAACATCATCATCAGCAACATCATCATCAGCAACATCATCATCATCATCATCGTCATCACCATCATCATCATCATCATCATCATCATCATCATCATCATCATCATCATCATCATCATCATCATCATCATCATCATCATCATCATCATCATCATCATCATCATCATCATCATCATCATCATCATCATCATCATCATCATCATCATCATCATCATCATCATCATCATCATCATCATCATCATCATCATTATCATCATCATGCCCGGAGGCGGTGTTGTACCGCCTCCGGGCATACCACACCGCCTCCGGGCATACAACACCGCCTCCGGGCATACTACACCGCTTCAGGGCATACCACACCGCCTCCGGGCATACAACACCGCCTCCGGGCATACTACACCGCCTCCGGGCATACCACACCGCCTCCGGGCATACAACAACGCCTCCGGGCATACTGCACCGCCTCCGGGCATACCACACCGCCTCCGGGCATACAACACCGCCTCCGGGCATACTACACCGCCTCCGGGCATACCAGACCGCCTCAGGGCATACAACACCGCCTCCGGGCATACAACACCGCCTCCGGGCATACCACACCGCCTCCGGGCATACAACACCGCCTCCGGGCATACAACACCGCCTCCGGGCATACCACACCGCCTCCGGGCATACAACACCGCCTCCGGGCATACAACACCGCCTCCGGGCATACCACACCGTCTCACGTCATCATCAGCAACATCATCAGCAACATCATCAGCAACATCACCAGCAACATCATCAGCAACATCATCAGCAACATCATCAGCAACATCATCAGCAACATCATCATCAACATCATCATCAACATCATCATCAACATCATCATCAACATCATCATCAACATCATCAGCAACATCATCAGCAACATCATCAGCAACATCATCAGCAACATCATCAGCAACATCATCAACAACATCATCATCAGCAACATCATCATCAGCAACATCATCATCAGCAACATCATCATCATCATCATCATCATCATCATCATCATCATCATCATCATCATCATCATCATCATCATCATCATCATCATCGTCATCATCATCATCATCATCATCATCATCATCATCATCATCATCATCATCATCATCATCATCATCATCATTATCATCATCATGCCCGGAGGCGGTGTTGTACCGCCTCCGGGCATACCACACCGCCTCCGGGCATACAACACCGCCTCCGGGCATACTACACCGCCTCCGGGCATACCACACCGCCTCCGGGCATACAACACCGCCTCCGGGCATACTACACCGCCTCCGGGCATACCACACCGCCTCCGGGCATACAACACCGCCTCCGGGCATACTGCACCGCCTCCGGGCATACCACACCGCCTCCGGGCATACAACACCGCCTCCGGGCATACTACACCGCCTCCGGGCATACCAGACCGCCTCAGGGCATACAACACCGCCTCCGGGCATACAACACCGCCTCCGGGCATACCACACCGCCTCCGGGCATACAACACCGCCTCCGGGCATACAACACCGCCTCCGGGCATACCACACCGCCTCCGGGCATACAACACCGCCTCCGGGCATACAACACCGCCTCCGGGCATACCACACCGCCTCCGGGCATACAACACCGCCTCCGGGCATACAACACCGCCTCCGGGCATACCACACCTTCTCACGTCATCATCAGCAACATCATCAGCAACATCATCATCATCATCATCATCATCATCATCATCATCATCATCATTATCATCATCATGCCCGGAGGCGGTGTTGTACCGCCTCCGGGCATACCACACCGCCTCCGGGCATACAACACCGCCTCCGGGCATACTACACCGCCTCCGGGCATACCACACCGCCTCCGGGCATACAACACCGCCTCCGGGCATACTACACCGCCTCCGGGCATACCACACCGCCTCCGGGCATACAACACCGCCTCCGGGCATACAACACCGCCTCCGGGCATACCACACCGCCTCCGGGCATACAACACCGCCTCCGGGCATACAACACCGCAAACGGGCATACCACACCGTCTCACGTCATCATCAGCAACATCATCAGCAACATCATCAGCAACATCATCAGCAACATCACCAGCAACATCATCAGCAACATCATCAGCAACATCATCAGCAACATCATCATCAACATCATCATCAACATCATCATTAACATCATCATCAACATCAACATCATCATCAACATCATCATCAACATCATCATCAACATCATCATCAACATCATCATCAACATCATCATCAACATCATCATCAACATCATCATCAACATCATCAGCAACATCATCAGCAACATCACCAGCAACATCATCAGCAACATCATCAACAACATCATCATCAGCAACATCATCATCAGCAACATCATCATCAGCAACATCATCATCATCATCATCATCATCATCATCATCATCATCATCATCATCATCATCATCATCATCATCATCATCATCATCATCATCATCATCATCATCATCATCATCATCATCATCATCATCATCATCATCATCATCATCATCATCATCATCATCATCATCATCATCATCATCATCATCATCATCATCATCATCATCATCATCATCATCATCATCATCATCATCATCATCATCATCATCATCATCATCATTATCATCATCATGCCCGGAGGCGGTGTTGTACCGCCTCCGGGCATACCACACCGCCTCCGGGCATACAACACCGCCTCCGGGCATACTACACCGCCTCCGGGCATACCACACCGCCTCCTGGCATACAACACCGCCTCCGGGCATACTACACCGCCTCCGAGCATACCACACCGCCTCCGGGCATACAACACCGCCTCCGGGCATACTGCACCGCCTCCGGGCATACCACACCGCCTCCGGGCATACAACACCGCCTCCGGGCATACTACACCGCCTCCGGGCATACCAGACCGCCTCAGGGCATACAACACCGCCTCCGGGCATACAACACCGCCTCCGGGCATACCACACCGCCTCCGGGCATACAACACCGCCTCCGGGCATACAACACCGCCTCCGGGCATACCACACCGCCTCCGGGCATACAACACCGCCTCCGGGCATACAACACCGCCTCCGGGCATACCACACCGTCTCACGTCATCATCAGCAACATCATCAGCAACATCATCAGCAACATCACCAGCAACATCATCAGCAACATCATCAGCAACATCATCAGCAACATCATCAGCAACATCATCAGCAACATCATCATCAACATCATCATCAACATCATCATCAACATCATCATCAACATCATCATCAACATCATCAGCAACATCATCAGCAACATCATCAGCAACATCATCAGCAACATCATCAACAACATCATCATCAGCAACATCATCATCAGCAACATCATCATCAGCAACATCATCATCATCATCATCATCATCATCATCATCATCATCATCATCATCATCATCATCATCATCATCATCATCATCATCATCATCATCATCATCATCATCATCATCATTATCATCATCATGCCCGGAGGCGGTGTTGTACCGCCTCAGGGCATACAACACCGCCTCCGGGCATACAACACCGCCTCCGGGCATACCACACCGCCTCCGGGCATACAACACCGCCTCCGGGCATACAACACCGCCTCCGGGCATACCACACCGCCTCCGGGCATACAACACCGCCTCCGGGCATACAACACCGCCTCCGGGCATACCACACCGTCTCACGTCATCATCAGCAACATCATCAGCAACATCATCAGCAACATCACCAGCAACATCATCAGCAACATCATCAGCAACATCATCAGCAACATCATCAGCAACATCATCAGCAACATCATCATCAACATCATCATCAACATCATCATCAACATCATCATCAACATCATCATCAACATCATCAGCAACATCATCAGCAACATCATCAGCAACATCATCAGCAACATCATCAACAACATCATCATCAGCAACATCATCATCAGCAACATCATCATCAGCAACATCATCATCATCATCATCGTCATCACCATCATCATCATCATCATCATCATCATCATCATCATCATCATCATCATCATCATCATCATCATCATCATCATCATCATCATCATCATCATCATCATCATCATCATCATCATCATCATCATCATCATCATCATCATCATCATCATCATCATCATCATCATCATCATCATCATCATCATCATCATCATTATCATCATCATGCCCGGAGGCGGTGTTGTACCGCCTCCGGGCATACCACACCGCCTCCGGGCATACAACACCGCCTCCGGGCATACTACACCGCTTCAGGGCATACCACACCGCCTCCGGGCATACAACACCGCCTCCGGGCATACTACACCGCCTCCGGGCATACCACACCGCCTCCGGGCATACAACAACGCCTCCGGGCATACTGCACCGCCTCCGGGCATACCACACCGCCTCCGGGCATACAACACCGCCTCCGGGCATACTACACCGCCTCCGGGCATACCAGACCGCCTCAGGGCATACAACACCGCCTCCGGGCATACAACACCGCCTCCGGGCATACCAC
>JAXIVJ010002099.1:0-115000 GCA_036785665.1 Chirona hameri
CTGAGCGTGCAGCTTGCAGCAGGTGGGCGATAGGTGGCGGCGCCCCTGCAGCCGCGAGCTCGAGCTCGGCCGGCGCCAGCTCGGAGAAGAGCAGCCAGCCGGGGGTGCGGCGCGCAGCCGACCGGCCACGTCCTCCGGCACCAGACTGGCAGAGCGGAACTGTCCGGCCGAGCTGCCGGGGTCAGGTCAAGTCAAGGTCAGGTCAGGTCAGGTCAGGGTCAGGGTCACAGGTACAGCCACGGGCTGAGTCAAAACGACCTGCGTGACACCGTCAGCGGTTTGGAATGGGCCCGGAAGGTCCGGGGATGGACGGGACGGTTGGGAATGGGGCCGGAAGGGCGGGATGGACGTGACGGTATGGGATGGGCCGGGTGTAAGGGTCGGGATGGGACGGACGGTTGGGAATGGGCCGGGATGACGGGACGCGTTGGGATGGACCGGGAAGGGTCGGGGATACACACGCCTACACAGAATGGAGCAGTAAACTGTTTGGAGTTTTGAAAGCGTGGGCAGTCGAAAACAGCCAGGCACAGCGAAGAATCGCGCGCAGCAATAGCTATACATACTGGCGTATGCGCTGGGTCCAGGATGTCGAAAAACGACAACACAACGTTTGCATGCAGATAAAGCACAACGACCAGTGTTAGTCAGGCATTTCTATTGTCAAAACGCGGGATTTTTAGCTGCGTCGCTTCATAGCACTGCAAGTCAACACATACCAATCGTAAATAGCTTATGTCCACATGCAATATGTGACTGATTAACGTTTTCCGGGTGTGGGGGGGGGGACTGTCCTGTAGGCCCGTCTAAGAATGCCTTGATTAAACGGTGACAACGGCAAGTGCGGTGCGAGAAGACGACCAAACAGAGATGTTTCAAGGTCGTGTCAACTCGCTATCACAGAAAAATCAGTCAGATGCTTTGCAAGCGGTACGCGATACGGACGGCTAAACCGGTCCTGTATAACCCTGACAATGCACTGGAACGGGTGGCGCGGAATGTTTTATCCTGCAAAAACAAACGGGAACATCAACCATGTTGCAAAATGGCATCAGTTCCGCTGAGTCTGCCTGGGTCCTACTTACAGCAGTTCCTGAGGCCTTTTGCATAAAACTTACGATATACGGTCGCCGGAGTAAATCATAGAAAATCAAAGCAAGAGCAGATTCTACGAAACTTCTTATTTGTGTTTCACGCGTGTTAATCCCCGTTAATTGTGTTTCACCGTGTGGTTAGTCACCGTTAATTGTGTCACGTGTGTGTTAGTCACCGTTAATTTGTGTTTCAACCGTGTGTTAATCACCGTTAATTGTGTCACCGTGTGTTAGTCACCGTTAATTTGTTTCACCGGTTGTGTTAGTCACCGTTAATTTGTGTTTCACCGGGTGTTAATCCCCGTTAATTGTGTCACCGTGTGTTAATCAACCGTTAATTGTGTCACCGTGTGTAATCACCGTTAATTGTGTCACCGTGTGTTAATCACCGTTAATTTGTAGTTTCACGTGTGTTAATCACCGTTAATTGTGTCACCGTGTGTTCATCACCGTTAATTTGTGTTCGACGTGGTGTTAATCACCGTTAATTGTGGTCACCGTGTGTTAATCCACCGTCATTGTGTCACCGTGCTGTTAATCACCGTTAATTGTGTCACCGTGTGTTAATCACCGTTAATTTGTCACCGTGGTAATCACCGTTAATTTTGTGTTTCACGTGTGTTAATCACCGTTAATTGTGTCACCGTGTGTTAGTTCACCGTTAATTGTGTTTCACCGTGTGTTAATCACCGTTAATTGTGTCACCGGTAATTGTGTTTCACCTCCTATTTCCGTTATTTAGAATGTGGCCGGATTCTAAGATATGACGTCATATCCAGAGAACAAAGTAGTGTAAAATAGCTGCAGCGCATCCAAGCTATTTACAGTATGGACTACACAACAGTTGGGCATAAATTAATAAGAAAATACTTTGTAATATCGTCTCGAAACCAATATTATCACCATCCTGCATTGATATTAGGATCTGTCTTAGAAAAATGATGTTCAATCTGCCTCCCAGGCAGCTGATGCGTGCTGCCACCTATGTCCGAATACGGTGACAGCTGCTTATATTGACATCAACAGACACTCCCAGCGAATAAGACGTGGCTATTACGTGCCATAATCGGTGTAAATAAAACAGTAGGGGAAGCTACAATTGTCACGATGGGAAACCAAGCAGACATTTCACTCAGACATAAAGACTATAAAGACATAAAAGAAAAGTGCAACCAAGAGCCCTCTTGGGGCCCAACCGACGTTGCACCCCCCCCACCCCCCCCCATCCCCCCCCTCCACCAGTCCTCGCCCCTTCAAATCACCTTACCTCTACCTGCATAAAAGAAGGCTAATCCCACGAGTATTTATGAAGCTAATCCCTTCTCTGTAATGTATTTATCTAATCTAATTTTGAAGGAAGCAAGTGTCACTGCATCAGCGACATCCCCCTGGTAGCATATTCCAATGTCCTACAACCCCTTCTACTGAAAAATGACTGTCGTAGCCTAGTCCTACTTTGTTTCATAATGAGTTTATGCTGATGACCTCTACCTCGATTTTCCCTATTGAACTCAAACATACCCTTTAAATATCCAGAATGCTGACTATTTACAAATTTGAAGACTTCAATTAGATCTCCTTCTAGACGTACACACAAACATACACACCCCACGCACGCACGCACGCACGCACCACGCACGCACGCACGCACGCACGCACCGCACGCACGCACGCACACCGCCCCGCACACACCCGCACACGCACGCGCACGCACGCGCACGCACGCGCACGCCGCGCACGCCGCACGCGCACGCACCCAGCACCCACGCACACGCACACGCACACGCCACCACACGCACACGCACACACACACACACACACACACACACACACACACACCACACACAAACACACACACACACACACACACACACACAGTCACTTATGGCCCAAAGAAAGACCGGGCCGCCCCGTTTTGAAACGTGTCGGTTCCAGCCCCCTCACATCATCGGCCAACGCTGTTCAGCAGCGATGTCGCACGGTACGAAAACGAACGTTGTCCGGCCGCCGGTTCTCATGGCCGGCGGGCGCAGGTACTTGGTCCTGTCGCGTGACACGCTCACAGTGCCGCACATCAGCGTAGATGCGGAATTAAATGTGCGAGAGTCCGCAGGCTCACCCAGCACATATGTTTTATGAGCAACAATCGCCGTCTGGTAATCGCACATCTGGCGAGGCGCGAGGAGGTTCAGGTCATCCCGCGCGCGAGACACATGATCATATTTTCTGAGCCCAGCAACGACCCCTGGTTGCAAAGTTCACAACTTGCATCAGTTCTGTTGTCGTTAGCAGCCGAAACCATTGCCATATACAGAGGATACAGTATCTTCACGCGCGAGATGACCAGACCGCGCACAATAGTTAGCATCACGCTCCTGAACAAAAACTACTGCTCCTACTAGATGGCAGCACACAGGGATTAACAACAAAACACTGACAAAACGGGAACGCGGTAGTGGCTCCTCCTCGGGCTGCGCCGAGCGTTGGCCGTACGGCTGCTGGGTTTGGCCGCCACCGCCCGGCCCGGACGACTCTCCTGGGCCGGACGACTCTCCTGGGCCGCGCTCCAGGCGCTGGGGACGGCGTGGCGCCGCCCGAGCCGACCGCCGCCGGACAGCGAGGAGGCGCAGAGGCGGCCGGAGGAGACGGCAGCGGCCGGCAGGGAGACGGCGGGAAGACGACTGTCCGTCGCAGCCGCCGTCTCTCCGGCCGTCCTCTGCCTCTTTCACTGACGCGGCGCGGCGCCGGCTCGGGCGGCGCCTACGCCGTCCGAGCGTCTCTATATATTCGAATTATCTAATAAGTAATGCCAGGGACTTCGCCACGGGGGACGGGGGAAGTTTCCCCCATTCTTTGGCCAGGGGGATTATCCCTCAATTTTTCCCTGACAAACAACTATAAATCAGTGTTCAGTTGTTACTCATGATTTGTTAGGTACATACCTACCTCTCGCCTGTTGAACAAGCTTTCGCTGACACTGCACCCCCCCCCCCCCCCAACCCAGCATTTTCGCTGACGCTCACCCCCCCACCCCCCCACCCTGCTCAACAGCTTTTCGGTTTTTGATCACTGCACCCCCCTCCCCCAGTCAACAACTTTTCGCTGACCGCCGACCACTCAGCTTCCTTTGATCCTGCCCCCCCCCCCCCCCCCCCATTTCAAAGGTGTGGCGGAGACCCTGAGTTACGGTGACGGACGTTAGATATGGAGCCTGTCTATCATCTGGGACCACTTTGGTAACGATCCGGCAATACATTCGGGACGTTATATGCGGTACCCGTCCTTTGCCCTTGATTTGACCTTGAACAGCAAAATGAAGGTCATATTCGTGATCAGCGTGTCAGAATGACTGTGGGCCGAAGTTTGGGGCAAATCTGAATATGTGCCGAATCCATCGCTGAATTAGTCGCCAACTTCACGGACGTTATATTTACCTGAATGATTCCGACACAGGACACACCATACCATTGTTTATTCACATCATTGTTTATTCTGGGACGGAACGTCCTTGGCGGTCTTCGGCGACGGTTTTCCAGTTGGAGAACCTCTTCGTCCTCGACAAACTCATTTCCCCGCGCTATCAGCAATACTATAGAAAACCGATGCTTACCAAATGTCGCCCTCAAAATCAAAGCAACTATATACCCTTCGTAGATTTTTCCCTGCTAGTTTAGGATTTTAACATTTATTTCACGGATGCGGCGTGCCTACCAGACTACTTTTTTTAAATGAAACAGGGGCCCCTTGGAACGGCTTCACGCACCGGCGTAAATTCATCACTGTTCTTTTTATTTGCAGGATCTTGGGTGAAACAAGATGTCTTGGAATAGTTACCGATTCTAAGAGGAATCGAACTTGTTTTCCGTTTGGTAAGTTGTATGCAAAAGGCTGGCTCTGGTCTTCCACTATCCCGCACTGGTAACAGGTACGTGTCTATAGGACGCCGACCCCACCGCAGCGACAACAAGATCAAGCAGTGATGATGGAAACAATCAACACGAATGCCTTGTTATCCACAAGCGCAACAGGCGACCCACCATACACTCCTGGCCATACACAACCCCTTGACACCCATTAACACACCAACAGGCGACCCAACATTCGCTCCTGGCCATACCAACCCCTGATAACCAATTAACACACCCAACAGGCGGCCCAACCATTCACTCCTGCCATACCAACCCCCTGACACCCCATTAACACACATTGGGTGGAACTTTATATACTTTCGGGGTTGTAGCTACAACTGCATCCTCAAAAAATTACAACCCCAATTATGAATATTACAACCCCAACATTGACAGTAAAGGCAGAAGTAAATAAATACTGCGAACGGTACGCAAAATCACCAAAGGATTTTTTTCAATAACAATAATAACCAGTATGGCGCCGTAGTTGGCGATGAACGGAGCGAGCGCGAAGGAAATGTATGGTGAAGTTGGTATACGCAGTGCGCACGCATAAGGGTGCTGCTTTCCTAGTACTGTTGCCTGACACACACAAATTCCAACTCGATCGGGCAAGTCGTTTCTGAGATACAAAAAGGAAGTGCGCACTCGCGCACGTGCAGAGGCACCCCACCTGACTTGAGGGAAGGTGGCGGCTGAGAGGTCCTAACCACACACCAAATTTGCACCACACTCGGCCCAGCCGTTGCGGAGTTTTTGCGAGGCAGGGCACTTTTCAACAGCCCTCACGCGGAACGCGCCACGTGCAGTGATAGTCACCCACGTGAGTCGGCTCTGGTCTCAAACAGGGATATAGGGTGGATGAGGCTACTCAGCAAAGAAGCTCGCTTGTCAATCGACGTGCTGTTACAGATATATGAGCTTCTGAAAGCGTCGCCACGGGCCCGGGCCCGGCCGCTCATATTCGAATTTTTCCCCTACTTCAAGAAGGACGAGCGAGCTCGCAGGCGCTCGCAAGTAATCACCAATGTATTGATGACTTTTATATGACTCATATGACGTCCTGGTGTCATCCCGCCTTTACTGGAGGGTGATTCCCGGTTGATTGATAATCAGTAAATTGATACATAGCTTCGTTGCAAAAGGCAGGAAGTGTGTACTAACGTTCATTACTATGTTCTTTGGAACGTGAAATGCAAGGTAGAACTGTTATAGTGGTATAGGGTTTTATTAACCACGCGCCCTGGAGGGCCTCTGAAAATTACACGCACTGGAGGGAGGAGGGGGGGAGATAAAGGTCCCGATAGAAATACAATAACGCATATTGTAGGGTGGAGAGGTCTCTGTGGGGAACTCTGTTTTGTGAGATGGAATTCCATGACACTAGGTTAATATCTCCAAGGTCAAATGAGGTCAAACATGCTAAGATTTGATTGTCATGCGCTCCTTGCTTGACATTGTTATGGAAACGCAGTGATTGCGTGTATATGTATAAGTATTAAGTATAATGTATGTACCCCAAAATGGGCTTAAATGATTTGTTTTATGATTTTGTCTAATGATACAATATGAGGACGATATAAGTTGCATTTGACCTCACGCCATTTACATACCAGTAAGGCGTCCAGTAGTTGGCGATGAAGGATGCGAGCGCGAAAGGAAATGTATGTTGAATTTCAACTCGATCGGGCAAGTAGTTTCTGAGATACAAAAAAAAGTTGCACGTGCGCACGTGCAGACGCACCCCACCCCTGACTTGTGGGAAGGCGGGCGCTGAGAGGTCCCTAAACACACACTAATTTCGAACACAAAAAAGGTTCAGCCGTCTCTGAGATGTAAGAATAGGGTTGTGCACGTGTGCACGTGCAGGGGCACCCCCACCCCTGACTTGTGGGAAAGTGGCGGCTGAGAGGTCCCCAACGACACACTAAATTTGAACACAATCGGCTCAGCTGTTTCTGAGATATAGAATAGGGGTGTGCACGTGGCTCACGTGCAGACGCACCTCACCCCTGACTTGTGGAAAAGTGGCGCTGAGAGTCTCTGACCACAAACCCAATGTACATACAATCTGCCAGCCGTTGCGGAGTTTTTGCGAGAAAACAATTTTCAACACCCATCACGCGGCACGCGCCACGCGCAGTGGTAGTCAGTAGTCACCCACGTGAGTCGGCACCCATGGTCTCAAACATGGTAAGTTGGATGGGCTGCTGCGCAGCAAAGAAGACCGCTTGTCAATTCGGACGTGCGGTTGCAGAGATATGAGCTTCTCAAAAGCGTCGCCCCGGGCGAGGTCGGGTCGGGTCGGGTCGGGGGGTCGGGTCGGGTCGGGTCGGGTCGGGTCGGGTCGGGTCGGGTCGGGTCGGGTCGGTCGGGTCGGGTCGGGTCGGGTCGGGTTGGGTTGGGTTGGGTTGGGTTGGTTGGGTTGGGTTGGGTTGGGTTGGGTTGGATCGGGCCGGGCCGCTCATATTAAGATTGTTCCCTTACACCACGGAAGGAAGAGCGAGCGCTTCGCGCTCGCTCGTAACAAAACAATTAATAAATATGAGCATAGAAAGAAAACTTAAAATGTTGGCCACGTTTGCACATAAAATAGCATTTAAAATCCAAGAATACAACATATTACCCCTTAAATTAGTTAGAAAGACTATATAGGTACCTGCATGTAGCCATGTATATTTTTAATGATTGTTTATTTACTCTCCATGTGAAGCCTGGCGCTGATGCGATGCTAAGTGAGCCTGCATATTGTCGAACGCGGGATTCTTTCTCTCATTTCGTTGCTGTTGATCGGACATCCAGTTACTGTAATGGTGTATGTGCAGAATGTACAGCGATCTTTCCGTATAGCAATCAGTAACGGATTGATACTTGGATGTTGGATAGTTGGATAGTTCATGTATAGCTCGCGTTTCACTCAGTCATCTGTAACTGTTTGTGAAAATCGAACATAATAAAAGCTATGTTAATTCTATGGTGTTTAACTACTTTTCAATTTTGCCACATTTTTCGTTTAGTTTCTTGATTCGCTTTTACTCTCCCCCGGTCGCGACTCAATTACAACCCCAACGAAAAACAAAAAGTTCCGCCTCTGTTAACACACCCAACAGCGACCCAACATTCGCTACTGGCCATACCAACCCCCTGCACCCATTAACACACCCAACAGGCGACCCAACATTCCTACTGGTCATACCAACCCCTGACACCCATTAACCACACCCAACAGGCGACCCAACATTCGCTACTGGCCATACCAACCCCCTGCCACCCATTAACACCACCCAACAGGCGACCCAACATTCGCTACTGGCCATACAACCCCCTGCCACCCATTAACACACCCAACAGGCGACCACCATTCGCCCCCCTTCGCTCCCCTGGACCATACCAACCCCCCTGCCACCCATTAACACACCCAACAAGGCGACCCAACATTCGCTCCTGGCCATACCAACCCCCTGCCACCCATTAACACACCCAACAGGCGACCCAACATTCGCTACTGGCCATACAACCCCCCTGACAGCCATTAACACACCCAACAGGCGACCCAACATTCGCAACTGGCCATACCAACACCCTGACACCCATTGACTCCATACCACCCCATTAAAGGGAATGTTTCACATTTCTGAAAGTTGTCAAACATATGCTGGTTGTAGTCGAAAATATGAAGTAGGTGCTGCTGAAAACGATGGTGATCATTGTTCACTCGAAAAGTCACTTAACTTTATACAAATTCAGTTTTAGATTTTGGCGAATGACGTCATTATTGAGCTATAGACCGCCGCTGATTGGCTGGAAAAGTGGTTGTCAGCCAATCAACGGCGGCACTAGCCTAGACCCCATTTTGCAAACTATAAATTGAATTGCTTAAAAACGGCTAAGTTTTTGGGGAAATGACCTTAGTATTTTCGACATTTCAATAACAGCCAACATTGACATTTCAATAACAGATAGTCGAGCCCATCTCAGTTCAAAACCAATACAAAGGTGAAACATTCCCTTTAACACCACTACCGTCTCAATTCGCCTCTCATTTGGCTGGCTGAGTGAGCAGCACTCAGCCGTGAGCTGCTGTCTGCAGCAGGGTGGCGTGCAGAGTGGGTGGCTGGCACGGGGGGCAGCCGAGTGGCGCGGCGGGCGCCACGGGAGCGCTCGGTCGGCGTCACCGGAGCCGACACGCCGACCGACAGCTACGTAATCAAACCGGCAGAGCTGGCCGCGCGCGCCGCGCTGAATTGGCCGGCACGTCACACGTCAGTTACCTCCCCCCCCCCCCCCCCCCCCTCCCTCCCCAGCCCCGACCCCGCCCCCGGCCCCCGGCCCCGGCCCCGGCCCCGGCCCCGGCCCCGGCCCCGGCCCCGGCCGGCGGCCGGCTGGGTGTCGCCAGTCGACACTCAGTGAATGTGCCCCGCGCCTGGGGAGGTGTGTGGTGCAGCGATTGGTGTGTGCCCACGGCGCAGCGTGCGGGTCAGGTCGGAAGTAGGCGAGGGGCGGGATCTGTACTAGGAGACAACAGGTACTGCGTGGCATCAGGCTGCAGGGCGATGGTCATCATGGACAGGGACAGGTCTGAACAGCATGTTCTAAACGGATGCAAACGAAGCACGCTTTAGGGGATAAGGAATTAATAACCCTTACAGCAAACAGTTGTTTAAGTTATATCACATCCACTTTTTCTCATATTCAACAAAAATACGCGCAGCATCCAAAATGAGCTCGGAGTGCTGGGTAAGCACGCGGATACGCGACTGACTTAAGATATACCAACAAATCAACAATATCGAATGGCATTATGAACAAAGCCCCGGGCGGCTGACTAGAACAGCGATTGCCTGACGGCGGTGTGACTTCCAACAGTGATAAGTTGACACCAAACAAGGGCGAATCATCATTAGAGCACCAGTCACACTTGCAGGCGGGTTATATTACAACTGGTTCTTGCTGGAATACCTCACCTTTGCGCTTCCCTAACAAGCTACCAAGGGAATACAAACTAGCTGTCGGGGTCCGTTCGATTGGTTAAATGTTGAAAACCTGCTCCTGGGTCTTCCAGGTTGTGTCCACTCCCTAATGGCCAGACAATAAGACAGACCTGTGTTTCCGAGTCGTTAGTCGTTTTCGACTCGACTGCACATGTCGGCAGTGTGTTGGTCGGCGGCCGAGGGACCTGTTGGCCTGTGTCAGAGACCGACCGACGTCTGACAGGCGGGACATGCCGGCAGTGGTGTTGTGGTTTTCGGAGGGAACAGTCCGCTGATCGCCGCGTAACAGACCGCCCGACCAACAGAGAATGAACTGAGACTGTGACTGGGCCTGATTCGGGGACCTTTATCAGACACACAGCCTCGAGACAGTAAGCGACCCACAGCCGCGCCCGACCACTGACTAACCCGTAGAGGAGCGTAGGGCTCTGGTAGTGGCTCTCCAGTGGTAAGCGACACACAGCCGCGCCCGACCACTGACTAACCCGTAGAGGAGCGTAGGGCTCTGGTAAGCGACACGCAGCCGCGCCCGACCACTGACTAACCCGTAGAGGAGCGTAGGGCTCTGGTAAGCGACACGCAGCCGCGCCCGACCACTGACTAACCCGTAGAGGAGCGTAGGGCTCTGGTAAGCGACACGCAGCCGCGCCCGACCACTGACTAACCCGTAGAGGAGCGTAGGGCTCTGGTAGTGGCTCTCCAGTGGTAAGCGACACACAGCCGCGCCCGACCACTGACTAACCCGTAGAGGAGCGTAGGGCTCTGGTAGTGGCTCTCCAGTGGTAAGCGACACACAGCCGCGCCCGACCACTGACTAACCCGTAGAGGAACGTAGGGCTCTGGTAGTGGCTCTCCAGTGGTAAGCGACACACAGCCGCGCCCGATCACTGACTAACCCGTAGAGGAACGTAGGGCTCTGGTAGTGGCTCTCCAGTGGTAAGCGACACACAGCCGCGCCCGACCACTGACTAACCCGTAGAGGAGCGTAGGGCTCTGGTAGTGGCTCTCCAGCGGTAAGCGACACGCAGCCGCGCCCGATCACTGACTAACCCGTAGAGGAACGTAGGGCTCTGGTAGTGGCTCTCCAGTGGTAAGCGACACGCAGCCGCGCCCGACCACTGACTAACCCGTAGAGGAGCGTAGGGCTCTGGTAGTGGCTCTCCAGTGGTAAGCGACACACAGCTGCGCCCGACCACTGACTAACCCGTAGAGGAACGTAGGGCTCTGGTAGTGGCTCTCCAGTGGTAAGCGACACACAGCCGCGCCCGACCACTGACTAACCCGTAGAGCAGCGTAGGGCTCTGGTAGTGGCTCTCCAGTGGTAAGCGACACACAGCCGCGCCCGACCACTGACTAACCCGTAGAGGAACGTAGGGCTCTGGTAGTGGCTCTCCAGTGGTAAGCGACACGCAGCCGCGCCCGATCACTGACTAACCCGTAGAGGAACGTAGGGCTCTGGTAGTGGCTCTCCAGTGGTAAGCGACACACAGCCGCGCCCGACCACTGACTAACCCGTAGAGGAACGTAGGGCTCTGGTAAGCGACACACAGCCGCGCCCGACCACTGACTAACCCGTAGAGCAGCGTAGGGCTCTGGTAAGCGACACGCAGCCGCGCCCGACCACTGACTAACCCGTAGAGCAGCGTAGGGCTCTGGGTTGGCGGAGCCTCCTCGCTGCTGGCTGTCCTCCTGTTGCTGCCGCCGCCGCCACCGGCCACACCTGAAAACCGAAACACACGCGCACACACACACACACACAGTGGTAATCACTGAGTACTGGTAATCACCGAGTACTGGTAATCACTGAGTACAGGTAATCACTGAGTACAGGTAATCACTGAGTACTGGTAAGCACTGGGTACTGGTAAGCACTGGGTACTGGTAATCACTGAGTACTGGTAAGCACTGGGTTCAGGTAATCACCGAGTACTGGTAATCACCGAGTACTGGTAAGCACTGGGTACTGGTAATCACTGAGTACTGGTAAGCACTGAGTACTGGTAAGCACTGGGTACAGGTAATCACCGAGTACTGGTAATCACTGAGTACTGGTAATCACCGAGTACTGGTAATCACTGAGTACTGGTAAGCACTGGGTACAGGTAATCACCGAGTACTGGTAAGCACTGGGTACTGGTAATCACTGAGTACTGGTAATCACTGAGTACTGGTAATCACTGAGTACTGGTAAGCACTGGGTACTGGTAATCACTGAGTACTGGTAATCACTGGGTACTGGTAATCACTGAGTACTGGTAAGCACTGGGTACTGGTAAGCACTGGGTACTGGTAATCACTGATTACTGGTAAGTACTGAGTACTGGTAATCACTGATTACTGGTAATCACTGAGTACTGGTAAGCACTGGGTACTGGTAAGCACTGAGTACTGGTAATCACTGAGTACTGGTAAGCACTGAGTACTGGTAAGTACTGAGTACTGGTAGTCACTGGGTACTGGTAATCACTGAGTACTAGTAAGCACTGAGTACTGGTAAGCACTGAGTACTGGTAAGTACTGAGTACTGGTAATCACTGTGTACTGGTAAGCACTGTGTACTGGTAAGCACTGTGTACTGGTAATCACTGAGTACTGGTAATCACTGAGTACTGGTAAGTACTGAGTACTGGTAATCACTGAGTACTGGTAATCACTGAGTACTGGTAAGTACTGAGTACTGGTAATCACTGTGTACTGGTAATCACTGAGTACTGGTAAGCACTGGGTACAGGTAATCACCGAGTACTGGTAAGCACTGTGTACTGGTAATCACCGAGTACTGGTAATCACTGAGTACTGGTAAGCACTGGGTACTGGTAAGCACTGGATACTGGTAATCACTGATTACTGGTAAGTATTGAGTACTGGTAATCACCGAGTACTGGTAATCACTGAGTACTGGTAAGCACTGAGTACTGGTAAGCACTGAGTACTGGTAAGCACTGAGTACTGGTAAGTACTGAGTACTGGTAATCACTGAGTACTGGTAAGCACTGGGTATTGGTAAGCACTGGGTACTGGTAATCACTGATTACTGGTAAGTACTGAGTACTGGTAATCACTGATTACTGGTAATCACTGAGTACTGGTAAGCACTGAGTACTGGTAATCACTGAGTACTGGTAATCACTGATTACTGGTAATCACTGAGTACTGGTAAGCACTGAGTACTGGTAATCACTGAGTACTGGTAAGTACTGAGTACTGGTAATCACTGAGTACTGGTAAGCACTGGGTACTGGTAAGCACTGGGTACTGGTAATCACTGATTACTGGTAAGTACTGAGTACTGGTAATCACTGATTACTGGTAATCACTGAGTACTGGTAAGCACTGAGTACTGGTAATCACTGAGTACTGGTAATCACTGATTACTGGTAATCACTGAGTACTGGTAAGCACTGAGTACTGGTAAGCACTGAGTACTGGTAAGTACTGAGTACTGGTAATCACTGAGTACTGGTAAGTACTGAGTACTGGTAATCACTGATTACTGGTAATCACTGATTACTGGTAAGTACTGATTACTGGTAATCACTGATTACTGGTAATCACTGATTACTGGTAAGCATTGATTACTGGTAAGCACTGAGTACTGGTAACTGGTAAGCACTGAGTACTGGTAAGCACTGATTACTGGTAAGCACTGGGTACTGGTAACTGGTAAGCACTGAGTACTGTCAGCGGGTCCGGATAACAAACACTGGGACACAGTTCGAGTAGACAGACCGGGTCCAATTCAATCTTCTTGCTCCAACCCGGAGCGGATTTAACTGGAATATGACTGGACTGGAACTCATTGAAACAATACAATTCATTCCAATTGTATACTGTGGTCGGAGGTGATAGGGCAGACCCTCCTACTCACCCGAGTCAGCTGGCGTGGCGGCCGGACCCGGCTGCTCCTCCACCGGCGGAACCAACAACTGCTCCTCCACCGGCGGAACCAACAACTGCTCCTCCACCGGCAGCAGCAGCAGCGGCTCCAACACAGGTGGCGGAGGCGGGGGCGGGGGCGGGGGCGGGGGCGGCTGGGTCGCCGGTGTCTGCTCCTGAGCCTCTGTCGGACAGCCGGACACAACCAGAGGTCAGACAGCTCCAGCTGGAGATTAGACAGTCCAGTGGGGAGTCAGACGGCTCCAGTGGGGGGGGGGGGGGGGGACAGACAGCTCCAGTGGGGAGTCAGACAGCTCCAGTGGGAGGTCAGACAGCTCCAGTCGGGGGTCAGACAGCTCCAGTGGGGGGTCAGACAGCTCCAGTGGAGGGTCAGCCGGCTCCAGTGTGGGGACAGACAGCTCCAGTGGGAGGTCAGCCAGATCCAGTGGGGGGTCAGACAGCTCCAGTTGGAGGACAGACAGCTCCAGTGGAAGGTCAGACAGCTCCAGTGGGAGGTCAGACAGCTCCAGTGGGAGGTCAGACAGCTCCAGTGGGAGGTCAGACAGCTCCAGTGGGGGCAGACAGCTCCAGTGGGGGTCAGACAGCTCCAGTGGGAGGTCAGACAGCTCCAGTGGGAGGTCAGACAGCTCCAGTGGGAGGTCAGACAGCTCCAGTCGGGGTCAGACAGATCCAGTGGGGACAGACGGCTCCAATGGGGAGTCAGACGGCTCCAGTGGGGAGTCAGACAGCTCCAGTGGGGCTCAGACAGCTCCAGTGGGGAGTCAGACAGATCCAGTGGGGGACAGACAGATCCAGTGGGGGGACAGACAGCTCCAGTGGGAGGTCAGACAGCTCCAGTGGGGGTCAGACAGCTCCAGTGGGAGGTCAGACAGCTCCAGTGGGAGGTCAGACAGCTCCAGTGGGGGTCAGACAGCTCCAGTGGGAGGTCAGACAGCTCCAGTGGGAGGTCAGACAGTTCCAGTGGGAGGTCAGACAGCTCCAGTCGGGGTCCGACGGCTCCAGTGGGAGGTCGGACAGCTCCAGTGGGGACAGACAGCTCCAGTGGGGGCCAGACAGATCCAGTGGGGGCCAGACAGATCCAGTGGGGGCCAGACAGATCCAGTGGGGGGACAGACAGATCCAGTGGGGGCCAGACAGATCCAGTGGGGGGACAGACAGCTTCAGTGAGGAGTCAGACAGCTCCAGTGGGGGATCAGACGGATCGAGTGGGGGGGGGGGGCAGACAGCTCCAGTGGGAGGTCAGACAGCTCCAGTGGGGTCAGACAGCTCTAGTGGGAGGTCAGACAGCTCCAGTGGGGAGTCAGACAGCTCCAGTGGGGGATCAGACGGCTCCAGTGTGTGTGTGGGGGGGGGGGACAGACAGCTCCAGTGGGAGGTCAGACAGCTCCCGTGGGGAGTCAGACAGCTCCATTGGGGGTCAGACAGCTCCAGTGGGGGTCAGAAAGCTTCAGTGGGGAGTCAGACACCTCCAGTGGGGAGTCAGACAGCTCCAGTGGGAGGTCAGACAGCTCCAGTGGGGGGTCGGACGGCTCCAGTGGGGGGTCAGACAGCTCCAGTGGGGAGTCAGACAGCTCCAGTGGGGGTCAGACAGCTCCAGTCGGGGGTCAGACAGATCCAGTTGGGGGTGTCAGACAGCTCCAGTGGGAGGTCAGACAGCTCCAGTGGGAGGTCAGACAGCTCAAGTGGGAGGTCAGACAGCTCCCGTGGGGAGTCAGACAGCTCCAGTGGGGGTCTGACAGCTCCAGTGGGAGGTCAGACAGCTCCCGTGGGGAGTCAGACAGCTCCAGTGGGGGTCTGACAGCTCCAGTTGGGGGACAGACACCTCCAGTGGGAGGTCAGACAGCTCCAGTGGGAGGTCAGACGGCTCCAGTGGGGGGACAGACAGCTCCAGTGGGGGGACAGACGGCTCCAGTGGGAGGTCAGACACCTCCAGTGGGGGGTCAGACGGCTCCAGTGGGAGGTCAGACAGCTCCAGTGGGAGGTCAGACAGCTCCAGTGGGGGGGGGGGGGTCAGACGGCTCCAGTGGGGGAACAGACAGCTCCAGTGGGGAGTCAGACGGTTCCAGTGGGGGGTCAGACAGCTCCAGTGGGGGGTCAGACGGCTCCAGTGGGGGGACAGACGGCTCCAGTGGGAGGTCAGACAGCTCCAGTGGGGGGTCAGACAACTCCAGTGGGAGGTCAGACAGCTCCGGTGGGGGGGACAGACAGCTCCAGTGGGGGTCAGACAGCTCCAGTGGGAGGTCAGACAGCGCCAGTGGGGGGTCAGACGGCTCCAGTGGGGGGACAGACACCTCCAGTGGGAGGTCAGACAGCTCCAGTGGGAGGTCAGACAGCTCCAGTGGGAGGTCAGACAGCTCCAGTGGGGGGTCAGACGGCTCCAGTGGGGGGACAGACAGCTCCAGTTGGGGGGGGGGAGACGGCTCCAGTGGGAGGGTCAGACAGCTCCAGTGGGGGGTCAGACAGCTCCAGTGGGAAGTCAGACAGCTCCAGTGGGGGACAGACAGCTCCAGTGGGGAGTCAGACGGCTCCAGTGGGGAGTCAGACAGCTCCAGTGGGGGTCTGACAGCTCCAGTTGGGGGACAGACACCTCCAGTGGGAGCTCAGACAGCTCCAGTGGGAGGTCAGACAGCTCCAGTGGGAGGTCAGACATCTCCAGTGGGGGAAGGGGACAGACGGCTCCAGTGGGAGGTCAGACGGCTCCAGTGGGAGGTGGGGGTCAGACAGCTTCAGTGGGAGGTCAGACGGCTCCAGTGGGGGGTCAGACAGCTCCAGTGGGAGGTCAGACAGCTCCCGTGGGGAGTCAGACAGCTCCAGTCGGGGGTCAGACAGATCCAGTGGGGGGACAGACAGCTCCAGTGGGGAGTCAGACAGCTCCAGTCGGGGGTCAGACAGATCCAGTGGGGGGAAAGACAGCTCCAGTGGGGGACAGACAGATCCAGTGGGGAGTCAGACAGCTCCAGTCGGGGGTCAGACAGATCCAGTGGGGGGACAGACAGCTCCAGTGGGGAGTCAGACAGCTCCAGTGGGGGTCAGACAGCTCCAGTGGGGGGTCAGACAGGACAGCTCCAGTGGGGGGTCAGACGGTTTCAGTGGGGGGTCAGACAGCTCCAGTGGGAGGTCAGACAGCTCCAGTGGGGGGTCAGACAGCTCCAGTGGGAGGTCAGACAGCTCCAGTGGGGGACAGACAGCTCCAGTGGGGAGTCAGACGGCTCCAGTGGGAGGTCAGACGGCGCCAGTGGGGGGTCAGACAGCTCCAGTGGGGGGACAGACAGCTCCAGTGGGAGGTCAGACAGATCCAGTGGGAGGTCAGACAGCTCCAGTCGGGGGTAAGACAGCTCCAGTGGGGGGTCAGACAGCTCCAGTGGGGGGGGGGTCAGACAGTCCATGGGGAGTCAGACAGCTCCAGTGGGGGGACAGACGGCTCCAGTCGGGGGTCAGACAGCTCCAGTGGGAGGTCAGACGGCTCCAGTGGGGGGACAGACAGCTCCAGTGGGGGGCAGACAGCTCCAGTGGGGGGGGGGGCAGACAGCTCCAGTGGGGAGTCAGACAGCTCCAGTGGGGGGACAGACGGCTCCAGTCGGGGGTCAGACAGATCCAGTGGGGGGTCAGACAGCTCCAGTGGGGGGTCAGACAGCTCCAGTCGGGGGTCAGACAGATCCAGTGGGGGGTCAGACAACTCCAGTGGGGGGTCAGACAGCTCCAGTGGGGAGTCAGACAGCTCCAGTGGGGGGACAAACGGCTCCAGTCGGGGGTCAGACAGATCCAGTGGGGGGTCAGACAGCTCCAGTGGGGGGTCAGACAGCTCCAGTCGGGGGTCAGATAGATCCAGTGGGGGTCAGACAGCTCCAGTGGGGGGTCAGACAGCTCCAGTGGGGGGTCAGACAGCTCCAGTGGGGGGTCAGACAGCTCCAGTTGGGGATCAGACAGCTCCAGTTGGGGGTCAGACAGCTCCAGTGGGGGTCAGACAGTTCCAGTGGGGGGTCAGACAGCTCCAGAGGGGGGTCAGACAGCACCAAAGGGGGTCAGACAGCTCCAGTGGGGGGGTCAGACAGCTCCAGAGGGGGGTCAGACAGCTCCAGTGGGGGGGGGGGGGTCAGACAGCTCCAGTGGGGGTCAGACAGCTCCAGAGGGGGGTCAGACAGCTCCAGTGGGGGGTCAGACAGCTCCAGTGGGGGGTCAGACAGCTCCAGTGGGGGGTCAGACAGCTCCAGAGGGGGGTCAGACAGCTCCAGTGGGGGGTCAGACAGCTCCAGTGGGGGGTCAGACAGCTCCAGTGGGGGGACAGACAGCTCCAGAGGGGAGTCAGACAGCACCAGTGGGGGGTCAGACAGCTCCAGTGGGGGGGGGGGGGGGGTCAGACAGCTCCAGTGGGAGGTCAGACAGCTCCCGTGGGGAGTCAGACAGCTCCAGTCGGGGGTCAGACAGATCCAGTGGGGGGACAGACAGCTCCAGTGGGGAGTCAGACAGCTCCAGTCGGGGGTCCGACAGATCCAGTGGGGGTGGGGGGGGGGGGGACAGACAGCTCCAGTGGGGGACAGACAGATCCAGTGGGGAGTCAGACAGCTCCAGTCGGGGGTCAGACAGATCCAGTGGGGGGACAGACAGCTCCAGTGGGGAGTCAGACAGCTCCAGTGGGGGGTCAGACAGCTCCAGTGGGGGGTCAGACAGCTCCAGTGGGGAGACAGACGGCTCCAGTAGGGGGTCAGACAGCTCCAGTGGGGGGTCAGACGGTTCCAGTGGGGGGTCAAACAGCTCCAGTGGGAGGTCAGACAGCTCCAGTGGGGGGTCAGACAGCTCCAGTGGGAGGTCAGACAGCTCCAGTGGGGGACAGACAGCTCCAGTGGGGAGTCAGACGGCTCCAGTGGGAGGTCAGACGGCGCCAGTGGGGGGTCAGACAGCTCCAGTGGGGGGACAGACGGCGCCAGTGGGGGTCAGACAGCTCCAGTGGGGGGACAGACAGCTCCAGTGGGAGGTCAGACAGCTCCAGTGGGGGACAGACGGCTCCAGTGGGGGGATAGACGGCTCCAGTGGGGGGTCAGACAGATCCAGTGGGAGGTCAGACAGCTCCAGTGGGAAGTCAGACAGCTCCAGTCGGGGGTCAGACAGCTCCAGTGGGAGGTCAGACAGCTCCAGTGGGGGACAGACAGCTCCAGTGGGGAGTCAGACGGCTCCAGTGGGAGGTCAGACGGCGCCAGTGGGGGGACAGACAGCTCCAGTGGGAGGTCAGACAGATCCAGTGGGAGGTCAGACAGCTCCAGTCGGGGGGTCAGACAGCTCCAGTGGGGGGTCAGACAGCTCCAGTGTGTGGGGGGGGGGTCAGACAGCTCCAGTGGGGAGTCAGACAGCTCCAGTGGGGGAACAGACGGCTCCAGTCGGGGGTCAGACAGCTCCAGTGGGAGGTCAGACGGCTCCAGTGGGGGGACAGACAGCTCCAGTGGGGGGGGGGACAGACAGCTCCAGTGGGGAGTCAGACAGCTCCAGTGGGGGGTCAGACAGCTCCAGTCGGGGGTCAGACAGATCCAGTGGGGGGTCAGACAACTCCAGTGGGGGGTCAGACAGCTCCAGTGGGGAGTCAGACAGCTCCAGTGGGGGGACAAACGGCTCCAGTCGGGGGTCAGACAGATCCAGTGGGGGGTCAGACAGCTCCAGTGGGGGGTCAGACAGCTCCAGTCGGGGGTCAGATAGATCCAGTGGGGGGTCAGACAGCTCCAGTGGGGGGTCAGACAGCTCCAGTGGGGGGTCAGACAGCTCCAGTGGGGGGTCAGACAGCTCCAGTTGGGGGTCAGACAGCTCCAGTTGGGGGTCAGACAGCTCCAGTGGGGTCAGACAGTTCCAGTGGGGGGTCAGACAGCTCCAAAGGGGGGGGGGGGGTCAGACAGCTCCAGTGGGGGGTCAGACAGCTCCAGAGGGGGGTCAGACAGCTCCAAAGGGGGTCAGACAGCTCCAGTGGGGGGGGGGGTCAGACAGCTCCAGTGGGGGGGGGGGGGTCAGACAGCTCCAGTGGGGGGTCAGACAGCTCCAGAGGGGGGTCAGACAGCTCCAGTGGGGGGTCAGACAGCTCCAGTGGGGGGTCAGACAGCTCCAGTGGGGGGTCAGACAGCTCCAGAGGGGGGTCAGACAGCACCAGTGGGGGGTCAGACAGCTCCAGTGGGGGGTCAGACAGCTCCAGTGGGAGGTCAGACAGCTCCCGTGGGGAGTCAGACAGCTCCAGTCGGGGGTCAGACAGATCCAGTGGGGGGACAGACAGCTCCAGTGGGGAGTCAGACAGCTCCAGTCGGGGGTCAGACAGATCCAGTGGGGGGGGGGGGCAGACAGCTCCAGTGGGGGACAGACAGATCCAGTGGGGAGTCAGACAGCTCCAGTCGGGGGTCAGACAGATCCAGTGGGGGGACAGACAGCTCCAGTGGGGAGTCAGACAGCTCCAGTGGGGGGTCAGGCAGCTCCAGTGGGGGGTCAGACAGATCCAGTGGGGGGTCAGACAGCTCCAGTCGGGGGTCAGACAGCTCCAGTGGGGGGTCAGACAGCTCCAGTGGGGGGGGGGGGGGTCAGACAGCTCCAGTGGGGAGACAGACGGCTCCAGTAGGGGGTCAGACAGCTCCAGTGGGGGGTCAGACGGTTCCAGTGGGGGTCAAACAGCTCCAGTGGGAGGTCAGACAGCTCCAGTGGGGGGTCAGACAGCTCCAGTGGGAGGTCAGACAGCTCCAGTGGGGGACAGACAGCTCCAGTGGGGAGTCAGACGGCTCCAGTGGGAGGTCAGACGGCGCCAGTGGGGGGTCAGACAGCTCCAGTGGGGGGACAGACAGCTCCAGTGGGAGGTCAGACAGCTCCAGTGGGGGACAGACGGCTCCAGTGGGGGGGATAGACGGCTCCAGTGGGGGGTCAGACAGATCCAGTGGGAGGTCAAACAGCTCCAGTGGGAAGTCAGACAGCTCCAGTCGGGGGTCAGACAGCTCCAGTCGGGGGTCAGACAGCTCCAGTGGGGGGGTCAGACAGCTCCAGTGGGGGGGGGGGGGTCAGACAGCTCCAGTGGGGAGTCAGACAGCTCCAGTGGGGGGGGGGGACAGACGGCTCCAGTCGGGGGTCAGACAGCTCCAGTGGGAGGTCAGACGGCTCCAGTGGGGGGACAGACAGCTCCAGTGGGGAGTCAGACAGCTCCAGTGGGGGGACAGACGGCTCCAGTCGGGGGTCAGACAGATCCAGTGGGGGGTCAGACAGCTCCAGTGGGGGGTCAGACAGCTCCAGTCGGGGGTCAGACAGATCCAGTGGGGGGTCAGACAGCTCCAGTGGGGAGTCAGACAGCTCCAGTGGGGGGTCAGACAGATCCAGTGGGGGGACAGACAGCTCCAGTGGGGGGTCAGACGGCTCCAGTTGGGGGTCAGACAGCTCCAGTGGGGGTCAGAAAGATCCAGTGGGGGTCAGACAGTTCCAGTGGGGGGTCAGACAGCTCCAAAGGGGGGTCAGACAGCTCCAGTGGGGGGTCAGACAGCTCCAGAGGGGGGTCAGACAGCTCCAAAGGGGGGTCAGACAGCTCCAGTGGGGGGTCAGACAGCTCCAGAGGGGGTCAGACAGCTCCAGTGGGGGGTCAGACAGCTCCAGAGGGGGGTCAGACAGCTCCAGTGGGGGGTCAGACAGCTCCAGAAGGGGGTCAGACAGCTCCAGTGGGGAGTCAGACAGCTCCAGAGGGGGGTCAGACAGCACCGGTGGGGGTCAGACAGCACCAGTGGGGGGTCAGACAGCTCGAAGGGGGTCAGACAGCACCAGTGGGGGGTCAGACAGCTCCAGTGGGGGGTCAGACAGCTCCAGTGGGAGGTCAGACAGCTCCCGTGGGGAGTCAGACAGCTCCAGTCAGGGGTCAGACAGATCCAGTGGGGGGACAGACAGCTCCAGTGGGGAGTCAGACAGCTCCAGTCGGGGGTCAGACAGATCCAGTGGGGGGGGGGGCAGACAGCTCCAGTGGGGGACAGACAGATCCAGTGGGGAGTCAGACAGCTCCAGTCGGGGATCAGACAGATCCAGTGGGGGACAGACAGCCCCAGTGGGGAGTCAGACAGCTCCAGTGGGGGGTCAGACAGCTCCAGTGGGGGGGGGGGGGGTCAGACAGCTCCAGTGGGGAGACAGACGGCTCCAGTAGGGGGTCAGACAGCTCCAGTGGGGGGTCAGACGGTTACAGTGGGGGGTCAGACAGCTCCAGTGGGAGGTCAGACAGCTCCAGTGGGGGGTCAGACAGCTCCAGTGGGAGGTCAGACAGTTCCAGTGGGGGACAGAGAGCTCCAGTGGGGAGTCAGACGGCTCCAGTGGGAGGTCAGACGGCGCCAGTGGGGGGTCAGACAGCTCCAGTGGGGGGACAGACAGCTCCAGTGGGAGGTCAGACAGCTCCAGTGGGGGACAGACGGCTCCAGTGGGGGGATAGACGGCTCCAGTGGGGGGGTCAGACAGATCCAGTGGGAGGTCAGACAGCTCCAGTGGGAGGTCAGACAGCTCCAGTCGGGGGTCAGACAGCTCCAGTGGGGGGTCAGACAGCTCCAGTGGGGGGTCAGACAGCTCCAGTGGGGGGGGGGGGTCAGACAGCTCCAGTGGGGAGTCAGACAGCTCCAGTGGGGGGACAGACGGCTCCAGTCGGGGGTCAGACAGCTCCAGTGGGAGGTCAGACGGCTCCAGTGGGGGGACAGACAGCTCCAGTGGGGAGTCAGACAGCTCCAGTGGGGGACAGACGGCTCCAGTCGGGGGTCAGACAGATCCAGTGGGGGGTCAGACAGCTCCAGTGGGGGGTCAGACAGCTCCAGTCGGGGGTCAGACAGATCCAGTGGGGGGTCAGACAGCTCCAGTGGGGGGTCAGACAGATCCAGTGGGGGGTCAGACAGCTCCAGTGGGGGTCAGACAGCTCCAGTGGGAAGTCAGACAGCTCCAGTGGGGGACAGACAGCTCCAGTGGGGAGTCAGACGGCTCCAGTGGGGAGTCAGACAGCTCCAGTGGGGGTCTGACAGCTCCAGTTGGGGGACAGACACCTCCAGTGGGAGCTCAGACAGCTCCAGTGGGAGGTCAGACAGCTCCAGTGGGAGGTCAGACATCTCCAGTGGGGGAGGGGGGACAGACGGCTCCAGTGGGAGGTCAGACGGCTCCAGTGGGAGGTGGGGGTCAGACAGCTTCAGTGGGAGGTCAGACGGCTCCAGTGGGGGGTCAGACAGCTCCAGTGGGAGGTCAGACAGCTCCCGTGGGGAGTCAGACAGCTCCAGTCGGGGGTCAGACAGATCCAGTGGGGGGACAGACAGCTCCAGTGGGGAGTCAGACAGCTCCAGTCGGGGGTCAGACAGATCCAGTGGGGGGGGGGGGAAAGACAGCTCCAGTGGGGGACAGACAGATCCAGTGGGGAGTCAGACAGCTCCAGTCGGGGGTCAGACAGATCCAGTGGGGGGACAGACAGCTCCAGTGGGGAGTCAGACAGCTCCAGTGGGGGTCAGACAGCTCCAGTGGGGGGTCAGACAGGACAGCTCCAGTGGGGGGTCAGACGGTTTCAGTGGGGGGTCAGACAGCTCCAGTGGGAGGTCAGACAGCTCCAGTGGGGGTCAGACAGCTCCAGTGGGAGGTCAGACAGCTCCAGTGGGGGACAGACAGCTCCAGTGGGGAGTCAGACGGCTCCAGTGGGAGGTCAGACGGCGCCAGTGGGGGGTCAGACAGCTCCAGTGGGGGGACAGACAGCTCCAGTGGGAGGTCAGACAGATCCAGTGGGAGGTCAGACAGCTCCAGTCGGGGGTCAGACAGCTCCAGTGGGGGGTCAGACAGCTCCAGTGGGGGGGGGGGGGGGGTCAGACAGTCCAGTGGGGAGTCAGACAGCTCCAGTGGGGGGACAGACGGCTCCAGTCGGGGGTCAGACAGCTCCAGTGGGAGGTCAGACGGCTCCAGTGGGGGGACAGACAGCTCCAGTGGGGGGGGGGGGCAGACAGCTCCAGTGGGGGGGGGGCAGACAGCTCCAGTGGGGAGTCAGACAGCTCCAGTGGGGGGACAGACGGCTCCAGTCGGGGGTCAGACAGATCCAGTGGGGGGTCAGACAGCTCCAGTGGGGGGTCAGACAGCTCCAGTCGGGGGTCAGACAGATCCAGTGGGGGGTCAGACAACTCCAGTGGGGGGTCAGACAGCTCCAGTGGGGAGTCAGACAGCTCCAGTGGGGGGACAAACGGCTCCAGTCGGGGGTCAGACAGATCCAGTGGGGGGTCAGACAGCTCCAGTGGGGGGTCAGACAGCTCCAGTCGGGGGTCAGATAGATCCAGTGGGGGTCAGACAGCTCCAGTGGGGGGTCAGACAGCTCCCGTGGGGGGTCAGACAGCTCCAGTGGGGGGTCAGACAGCTCCAGTTGGGGATCAGACAGCTCCAGTTGGGGGTCAGACAGCTCCAGTGGGGGTCAGACAGTTCCAGTGGGGGGTCAGACAGCTCCAGAGGGGGGTCAGACAGCACCAAAGGGGGTCAGACAGCTCCAGTGGGGGGGTCAGACAGCTCCAGAGGGGGGTCAGACAGCTCCAGTGGGGGGGGGGGGGGGTCAGACAGCTCCAGTGGGGGGTCAGACAGCTCCAGAGGGGGGTCAGACAGCTCCAGTGGGGGGTCAGATAGCTCCAGTGGGGGGTCAGACAGCTCCAGTGGGGGGTCAGACAGCTCCAGAGGGGGGTCAGACAGCTCCAGTGGGGGGTCAGACAGCTCCAGTGGGGGGTCAGACAGCTCCAGTGGGGGGTCAGACAGCTCCAGAGGGGGGTCAGACAGCACCAGTGGGGGGTCAGACAGCTCCAGTGGGGGGGGGGGGGGTCAGACAGCTCCAGTGGGAGGTCAGACAGCTCCCGTGGGGAGTCAGACAGCTCCAGTCGGGGGTCCGACAGATCCAGTGGGGGTGGGGGGGGGGGGCAGACAGCTCCAGTGGGGGACAGACAGATCCAGTGGGGAGTCAGACAGCTCCAGTCGGGGGTCAGACAGATCCAGTGGGGGGACAGACAGCTCCAGTGGGGAGTCAGACAGCTCCAGTGGGGGGTCAGACAGCTCCAGTGGGGGTCAGACAGCTCCAGTGGGGAGACAGACGGCTCCAGTAGGGGGTCAGACAGCTCCAGTGGGGGGTCAGACGGTTTCAGTGGGGGGTCAAACAGCTCCAGTGGGAGGTCAGACAGCTCCAGTGGGGGGTCAGACAGCTCCAGTGGGAGGTCAGACAGCTCCAGTGGGGGACAGACAGCTCCAGTGGGGAGTCAGACGGCTCCAGTGGGAGGTCAGACGGCGCCAGTGGGGGGTCAGACAGCTCCAGTGGGGGGACAGACGGCGCCAGTGGGGGGTCAGACAGCTCCAGTGGGGGGACAGACAGCTCCAGTGGGAGGTCAGACAGCTCCAGTGGGGGACAGACGGCTCCAGTGGGGGGGATAGACGGCTCCAGTGGGGGGTCAGACAGATCCAGTGGGAGGTCAGACAGCTCCAGTGGGAAGTCAGACAGCTCCAGTCGGGGGTCAGACAGCTCCAGTGGGAGGTCAGACAGCTCCAGTGGGGGACAGACAGCTCCAGTGGGGAGTCAGACGGCTCCAGTGCGAGGTCAGACGGCGCCAGTGGGGGGACAGACAGCTCCAGTGGGAGGTCAGACAGATCCAGTGGGAGGTCAGACAGCTCCAGTCGGGGGGTCAGACAGCTCCAGTGGGGGGTCAGACAGCTCCAGTGTGGGGGGGGGTCAGACAGCTCCAGTGGGGAGTCAGACAGCTCCAGTGGGGGAACAGACGGCTCCAGTCGGGGGTCAGACAGCTCCAGTGGGAGGTCAGACGGCTCCAGTGGGGGGACAGACAGCTCCAGTGGGGGGGGGGGGGGGCGGGGGGACAGACAGCTCCAGTGGGGAGTCAGACAGCTCCAGTGGGGGGTCAGACAGCTCCAGTCGGGGGTCAGACAGATCCAGTGGGGGGTCAGACAACTCCAGTGGGGGGTCAGACAGCTCCAGTGGGGAGTCAGACAGCTCCAGTGGGGGGACAAACGGCTCCAGTCGGGGGTCAGACAGATCCAGTGGGGGGTCAGACAGCTCCAGTGGGGGGTCAGACAGCTCCAGTCGGGGGTCAGATAGATCCAGTGGGGGGTCAGACAGCTCCAGTGGGGGGTCAGACAGCTCCAGTGGGGGTCAGACAGCTCCAGTGGGGGGTCAGACAGCTCCAGTTGGGGGTCAGACAGCTCCAGTTGGGGGTCAGACAGCTCCAGTGGGGGTCAGACAGTTCCAGTGGGGGGTCAGACAGCTCCAAAGGGGGGGGGGGTCAGACAGCTCCAGTGGGGGGTCAGACAGCTCCAGAGGGGGGTCAGACAGCTCCAAAGGGGGTCAGACAGCTCCAGTGGGGGGGGGGGGGGGGTCAGACAGCTCCAGAGGGGGGTCAGACAGCTCCAGTGGGGGGGGGGGTGGTCAGACAGCTCCAGTGGGGGGTCAGACAGCTCCAGAGGGGGGTCAGACAGCTCCAGTGGGGGGTCAGACAGCTCCAGTGGGGGGTCAGACAGCTCCAGTGGGGGGTCAGACAACTCCAGAGGGGGGTCAGACAGCACCAGTGGGGGGTCAGACAGCTCCAGTGGGGGGTCAGACAGCTCCAGTGGGAGGTCAGACAGCTCCCGTGGGGAGTCAGACAGCTCCAGTCGGGGGTCAGACAGATCCAGTGGGGGGACAGACAGCTCCAGTGGGGAGTCAGACAGCTCCAGTCGGGGGTCAGACAGATCCAGTGGGGGGGGGGGGGCAGACAGCTCCAGTGGGGGACAGACAGATCCAGTGGGGAGTCAGACAGCTCCAGTCGGGGGTCAGACAGATCCAGTGGGGGGACAGACAGCTCCACTGGGGAGTCAGACAGCTCCAGTGGGGGGTCAGGCAGCTCCAGTGGGGGGTCAGACAGATCCAGTGGGGGGTCAGACAGCTCCAGTCGGGGGTCAGACAGCTCCAGTGGGGGGTCAGACAGCTCCAGTGGGGGGGTCAGACAGCTCCAGTGGGGAGACAGACGGCTCCAGTAGGGGGTCAGACAGCTCCAGTGGGGGGTCAGACGGTTCCAGTGGGGGTCAAACAGCTCCAGTGGGAGGTCAGACAGCTCCAGTGGGGGGTCAGACAGCTCCAGTGGGAGGTCAGACAGCTCCAGTGGGGGACAGACAGCTCCAGTGGGGAGTCAGACGGCTCCAGTGGGAGGTCAGACGGCGCCAGTGGGGGGTCAGACAGCTCCAGTGGGGGGACAGACAGCTCCAGTGGGAGGTCAGACAGCTCCAGTGGGGGACAGACGGCTCCAGTGGGGGGATAGACGGCTCCAGTGGGGGGTCAGACAGATCCAGTGGGAGGTCAAACAGCTCCAGTGGGAAGTCAGACAGCTCCAGTCGGGGGTCAGACAGCTCCAGTCGGGGGTCAGACAGCTCCAGTGGGGGGTCAGACAGCTCCAGTGGGGGGGGGGGGGGGGTCAGACAGCTCCAGTGGGGAGTCAGACAGCTCCAGTGGGGGGGGACAGACGGCTCCAGTCGGGGGTCAGACAGCTCCAGTGGGAGGTCAGACGGCTCCAGTGGGGGGACAGACAGCTCCAGTGGGGAGTCAGACAGCTCCAGTGGGGGACAGACGGCTCCAGTCGGGGGTCAGACAGATCCAGTGGGGGGTCAGACAGCTCCAGTGGGGGGTCAGACAGCTCCAGTCGGGGGTCAGACAGATCCAGTGGGGGGTCAGACAGCTCCAGTGGGGAGTCAGACAGCTCCAGTGGGGGGTCAGACAGATCCAGTGGGGGGACAGACAGCTCCAGTGGGGGGTCAGACGGCTCCAGTTGGGGGTCAGACAGCTCCAGTGGGGGTCAGCAAGATCCAGTGGGGGTCACACAGTTCCAGTGGGGGGTCAGACAGCTCCAAAGGGGGGTCAGACAGCTCCAGTGGGGGGTCAGACAGCTCCAGAGGGGGGTCCGACAGCTCCAAAGGGGGGTCAGACAGCTCCAGTGGGGGGTCAGACAGCTCCAGAGGGGGGTCAGACAGCTCCAGTGGGGGGTCAGACAGCTCCAGAGGGGGGTCAGACAGCTCCAGTGGGGGGTCAGACAGCTCCAGAAGGGGGTCAGACAGCTCCAGTGGGGAGTCAGACAGCTCCAGAGGGGGGTCAGACAGCACCGGTGGGGGTCAGACAGCACCAGTGGGGGGTCAGACAGCTCGAGGGGGGTCAGACAGCACCAGTGGGGGGTCAGACAGCTCCAGTGGGGGGTCAGACAGCTCCAGTGGGAGGTCAGACAGCTCCCGTGGGGAGTCAGACAGCTCCAGTCAGGGGTCAGACAGATCCAGTGGGGGGACAGACAGCTCCAGTGGGGAGTCAGACAGCTCCAGTCGGGGGTCAGACAGATCCAGTGGGGGGGGGGCAGACAGCTCCAGTGGGGGACAGACAGATCCAGTGGGGAGTCAGACAGATCCAGTCGGGGATCAGACAGATCCAGTGGGGGACAGACAGCCCCAGTGGGGAGTCAGACAGCTCCAGTGGGGGGGTCAGACAGCTCCAGTAGGGGGGGGGGGTCAGACAGCTCCAGTGGGGAGACAGACGGCTCCAGTAGGGGGTCAGACAGCTCCAGTGGGGGGTCAGACGGTTACAGTGGGGGGTCAGACAGCTCCAGTGGGGAGTCAGACGGCTCCAGTGGGAGGTCAGACGGCGCCAGTGGGGGGTCAGACAGCTCCAGTGGGGGGACAGACAGCTCCAGTGGGAGGTCAGACAGCTCCAGTGGGGGACAGACGGCTCCAGTGGGGGGATAGACGGCTCCAGTGGGGGGGTCAGACAGATCCAGTGGGAGGTCAGACAGCTCCAGTGGGAGGTCAGACAGCTCCAGTCGGGGGTCAGACAGCTCCAGTGGGGGGTCAGACAGCTCCAGTGGGGGGTCAGACAGCTCCAGTGGGGGGGGGGTCAGACAGCTCCAGTGGGGAGTCAGACAGCTCCAGTGGGGGGACAGACGGCTCCAGTCGGGGGTCAGACAGCTCCAGTGGGAGGTCAGACAGCTCCAGTCGGGGGTCAGACAGCTCCAGTGGGGGGTCAGACAGCTCCAGTGGAGGGTCAGCCGGCTCCAGTGTGGGGACAGACAGCTCCAGTGGGAGGTCAGCCAGATCCAGTGGGGGGTCAGACAGCTCCAGTTGGAGGACAGACAGCTCCAGTGGAAGGTCAGACAGCTCCAGTGGGAGGTCAGACAGCTCCAGTGGGAGGTCAGACAGCTCCAGTGGGAGGTCAGACAGCTCCAGTGGGGGCAGACAGCTCCAGTGGGGGTCAGACAGCTCCAGTGGGAGGTCAGACAGCTCCAGTGGGAGGTCAGACAGCTCCAGTGGGAGGTCAGACAGCTCCAGTCGGGGTCAGACAGATCCAGTGGGGACAGACGGCTCCAATGGGGAGTCAGACGGCTCCAGTGGGGAGTCAGACAGCTCCAGTGGGGCTCAGACAGCTCCAGTGGGGAGTCAGACAGATCCAGTGGGGGACAGACAGATCCAGTGGGGGGACAGACAGCTCCAGTGGGAGGTCAGACAGCTCCAGTGGGGGTCAGACAGCTCCAGTGGGAGGTCAGACAGCTCCAGTGGGAGGTCAGACAGCTCCAGTGGGGGTCAGACAGCTCCAGTGGGAGGTCAGACAGCTCCAGTGGGAGGTCAGACAGTTCCAGTGGGAGGTCAGACAGCTCCAGTCGGGGTCAGACGGCTCCAGTGGGAGGTCGGACAGCTCCAGTGGGGACAGACAGCTCCAGTGGGGGCCAGACAGATCCAGTGGGGGCCAGACAGATCCAGTGGGGGCCAGACAGATCCAGTGGGGGGACAGACAGATCCAGTGGGGGTCAGACAGATCCAGTGGGGGGACAGACAGCTTCAGTGAGGAGTCAGACAGCTCCAGTGGGGGATCAGACGGATCGAGTGGGGGGGGGGGGGGCAGACAGCTCCAGTGGGAGGTCAGACAGCTCCAGTGGGGTCAGACAGCTCTAGTGGGAGGTCAGACAGCTCCAGTGGGGAGTCAGACAGCTCCAGTGGGGGATCAGACGGCTCCAGTGTGTGTGTGTGGGGGGGGGGGGACAGACAGCTCCAGTGGGAGGTCAGACAGCTCCCGTGGGGAGTCAGACAGCTCCATTGGGGGTCAGACAGCTCCAGTGGGGGTCAGAAAGCTTCAGTGGGGAGTCAGACACCTCCAGTGGGGAGTCAGACAGCTCCAGTGGGAGGTCAGACAGCTCCAGTGGGGGGTCGGACGGCTCCAGTGGGGGGTCAGACAGCTCCAGTGGGGAGTCAGACAGCTCCAGTGGGGGTCAGACAGCTCCAGTCGGGGGTCAGACAGATCCAGTTGGGGGTGTCAGACAGCTCCAGTGGGAGGTCAGACAGCTCCAGTGGGAGGTCAGACAGCTCAAGTGGGAGGTCAGACAGCTCCCGTGGGGAGTCAGACAGCTCCAGTGGGGGTCTGACAGCTCCAGTGGGAGGTCAGACAGCTCCCGTGGGGAGTCAGACAGCTCCAGTGGGGGTCTGACAGCTCCAGTTGGGGGACAGACACCTCCAGTGGGAGGTCAGACAGCTCCAGTGGGAGGTCAGACGGCTCCAGTGGGGGGACAGACAGCTCCAGTGGGGGGACAGACGGCTCCAGTGGGAGGTCAGACACCTCCAGTGGGGGGTCAGACGGCTCCAGTGGGAGGTCAGACAGCTCCAGTGGGAGGTCAGACAGCTCCAGTGGGGGGGGGGTCAGACGGCTCCAGTGGGGGAACAGACAGCTCCAGTGGGGAGTCAGACGGTTCCAGTGGGGGGTCAGACAGCTCCAGTGGGGGGTCAGACGGCTCCAGTGGGGGGACAGACGGCTCCAGTGGGAGGTCAGACAGCTCCAGTGGGGGGTCAGACAACTCCAGTGGGAGGTCAGACAGCTCCGGTGGGGGGGACAGACAGCTCCAGTGGGGGTCAGACAGCTCCAGTGGGAGGTCAGACAGCGCCAGTGGGGGGTCAGACGGCTCCAGTGGGGGGACAGACACCTCCAGTGGGAGGTCAGACAGCTCCAGTGGGAGGTCAGACAGCTCCAGTGGGAGGTCAGACAGCTCCAGTGGGGGGTCAGACGGCTCCAGTGGGGGGACAGACAGGTCCAGTTGGGGGGGGGAGACGGCTCCAGTGGGAGGGTCAGACAGCTCCAGTGGGGGGTCAGACAGCTCCAGTGGGAAGTCAGACAGCTCCAGTGGGGGACAGACAGCTCCAGTGGGGAGTCAGACGGCTCCAGTGGGGAGTCAGACAGCTCCAGTGGGGGTCTGACAGCTCCAGTTGGGGGACAGACACCTCCAGTGGGAGCTCAGACAGCTCCAGTGGGAGGTCAGACAGCTCCAGTGGGAGGTCAGACATCTCCAGTGGGGGAGGGGGGACAGACGGCTCCAGTGGGAGGTCAGACGGCTCCAGTGGGAGGTGGGGGTCAGACAGCTTCAGTGGGAGGTCAGACGGCTCCAGTGGGGGGTCAGACAGCTCCAGTGGGAGGTCAGACAGCTCCCGTGGGGAGTCAGACAGCTCCAGTCGGGGGTCAGACAGATCCAGTGGGGGGACAGACAGCTCCAGTGGGGAGTCAGACAGCTCCAGTCGGGGGTCAGACAGATCCAGTGGGGGGAAAGACAGCTCCAGTGGGGGACAGACAGATCCAGTGGGGAGTCAGACAGCTCCAGTCGGGGGTCAGACAGATCCAGGGGGGGACAGACAGCTCCAGTGGGGAGTCAGACAGCTCCAGTGGGGGTCAGACAGCTCCAGTGGGGGGTCAGACAGGACAGCTCCAGTGGGGGGTCAGACGGTTTCAGTGGGGGGTCAGACAGCTCCAGTGGGAGGTCAGACAGCTCCAGTGGGGGGGTCAGACAGCTCCAGTGGGAGGTCAGACAGCTCCAGTGGGGGACAGACAGCTCCAGTGGGGAGTCAGACGGCTCAGGTGGGAGGTCAGACGGCGCCAGTGGGGGGTCAGACAGCTCCAGTGGGGGGACAGACAGCTCCAGTGGGAGGTCAGACAGATCCAGTGGGAGGTCAGACAGCTCCAGTCCGGGGTCAGACAGCTCCAGTGGGGGGTCAGACAGCTCCAGTGGGGGGGGGGGTCAGACAGTCCTTGGGGAGTCAGACAGCTCCAGTGGGGGGACAGACGGCTCCAGTCGGGGGTCAGACAGCTCCAGTGGGAGGTCAGACGGCTCCAGTGGGGGGACAGACAGCTCCAGTGGGGGGGGGGGGCAGACAGCTCCAGTGGGGGGGGGGGCAGACAGCTCCAGTGGGGAGTCAGACAGCTCCAGTGGGAGGTCAGACAGCTCCAGTGGGGGACAGACAGCTCCAGTGGGGAGTCAGACGGCTCCAGTGGGAGGTCAGACGGCGCCAGTGGGGGGTCAGACAGCTCCAGTGGGGGGACAGACAGCTCCAGTGGGAGGTCAGACAGCTCCAGTGGGGGACAGACGGCTCCAGTGGGGGGATAGACGGCTCCAGTGGGGGGTCAGACAGATCCAGTGGGAGGTCAAACAGCTCCAGTGGGAAGTCAGACAGCTCCAGTCGGGGGTCAGACAGCTCCAGTCGGGGGTCAGACAGCTCCAGTGGGGGGTCAGACAGCTCCAGTGGGGGGGGGGGGGTCAGACAGCTCCAGTGGGGAGTCAGACAGCTCCAGTGGGGGGGGACAGACGGCTCCAGTCGGGGGTCAGACAGCTCCAGTGGGAGGTCAGACGGCTCCAGTGGGGGGACAGACAGCTCCAGTGGGGAGTCAGACAGCTCCAGTGGGGGGACAGACGGCTCCAGTCGGGGGTCAGACAGATCCAGTGGGGGGTCAGACAGCTCCAGTGGGGGGTCAGACAGCTCCAGTCGGGGGTCAGACAGATCCAGTGGGGGGTCAGACAGCTCCAGTGGGGAGTCAGACAGCTCCAGTGGGGGGTCAGACAGATCCAGTGGGGGGACAGACAGCTCCAGTGGGGGGTCAGACGGCTCCAGTTGGGGGTCAGACAGCTCCAGTGGGGGTCAGAAAGATCCAGTGGGGGTCAGACAGTTCCAGTGGGGGGTCAGACAGCTCCAAAGGGGGGTCAGACAGCTCCAGTGGGGGGTCAGACAGCTCCAGAGGGGGGTCAGACAGCTCCAAAGGGGGGTCAGACAGCTCCAGTGGGGGGTCAGACAGCTCCAGAGGGGGGTCAGACAGCTCCAGTGGGGGGTCAGACAGCTCCAGAGGGGGGTCAGACAGCTCCAGTGGGGGGTCAGACAGCTCCAGAAGGGGGTCAGACAGCTCCAGTGGGGAGTCAGACAGCTCCAGAGGGGGGTCAGACAGCACCGGTGGGGGTCAGACAGCACCAGTGGGGGGTCAGACAGCTCGAGGGGGGTCAGACAGCACCAGTGGGGGGTCAGACAGCTCCAGTGGGGGGTCAGACAGCTCCAGTGGGAGGTCAGACAGCTCCCGTGGGGAGTCAGACAGCTCCAGTCAGGGGTCAGACAGATCCAGTGGGGGGACAGACAGCTCCAGTGGGGAGTCAGACAGCTCCAGTCGGGGGTCAGACAGATCCAGTGGGGGGGGGGGGGGCAGACAGCTCCAGTGGGGGACAGACAGATCCAGTGGGGAGTCAGACAGCTCCAGTCGGGGATCAGACAGATCCAGTGGGGGACAGACAGCCCCAGTGGGGAGTCAGACAGCTCCAGTGGGGGGGTCAGACAGCTCCAGTAGGGGGGGGGGGGGGGTCAGACAGCTCCAGTGGGGAGACAGACGGCTCCAGTAGGGGGTCAGACAGCTCCAGTGGGGGGTCAGACGGTTACAGTGGGGGGTCAGACAGCTCCAGTGGGGAGTCAGACGGCTCCAGTGGGAGGTCAGACGGCGCCAGTGGGGGGTCAGACAGCTCCAGTGGGGGGACAGACAGCTCCAGTGGGAGGTCAGACAGCTCCAGTGGGGGACAGACGGCTCCAGTGGGGGGATAGACGGCTCCAGTGGGGTTGTCAGACAGATCCAGTGGGACGTCAGACAGCTCCAGTGGGAGGTCAGACAGCTCCAGTCGGGGGTCAGACAGCTCCAGTGGGGGGTCAGACAGCTCCAGTGGGGGGTCAGACAGCTCCAGTGGGGGGGGGGGTCAGACAGCTCCAGTGGGGAGTCAGACAGCTCCAGTGGGGGGACAGACGGCTCCAGTCGGGGGTCAGACAGCTCCAGTGGGAGGTCAGACAGCTCCAGTCGGGGGTCAGACAGCTCCAGTGGGGGGTCAGACAGCTCCAGTGGAGGGTCAGCCGGCTCCAGTGTGGGGACAGACAGCTCCAGTGGGAGGTCAGCCAGATCCAGTGGGGGGTCAGACAGCTCCAGTTGGAGGACAGACAGCTCCAGTGGAAGGTCAGACAGCTCCAGTGGGAGGTCAGACAGCTCCAGTGGGAGGTCAGACAGCTCCAGTGGGAGGTCAGACAGCTCCAGTGGGGGCAGACAGCTCCAGTGGGGGTCAGACAGCTCCAGTGGGAGGTCAGACAGCTCCAGTGGGAGGTCAGACAGCTCCAGTGGGAGGTCAGACAGCTCCAGTCGGGGTCAGACAGATCCAGTGGGGACAGACGGCTCCAATGGGGAGTCAGACGGCTCCAGTGGGGAGTCAGACAGCTCCAGTGGGGCTCAGACAGCTCCAGTGGGGAGTCAGACAGATCCAGTGGGGGACAGACAGATCCAGTGGGGGGACAGACAGCTCCAGTGGGAGGTCAGACAGCTCCAGTGGGGGTCAGACAGCTCCAGTGGGAGGTCAGACAGCTCCAGTGGGAGGTCAGACAGCTCCAGTGGGGGTCAGACAGCTCCACTGGGAGGTCAGACAGCTCCAGTGGGAGGTCAGACAGTTCCAGTGGGAGGTCAGACAGCTCCAGTCGGGGTCAGACGGCTCCAGTGGGAGGTCGGACAGCTCCAGTGGGGACAGACAGCTCCAGTGGGGGCCAGACAGATCCAGTGGGGGCCAGACAGATCCAGTGGGGGCCAGACAGATCCAGTGGGGGGACAGACAGATCCAGTGGGGGCCAGACAGATCCAGTGGGGGGACAGACAGCTTCAGTGAGGAGTCAGACAGCTCCAGTGGGGGATCAGACGGATCGAGTGGGGGGGGGGGGGGCAGACAGCTCCAGTGGGAGGTCAGACAGCTCCAGTGGGGTCAGACAGCTCTAGTGGGAGGTCAGACAGCTCCAGTGGGGAGTCAGACAGCTCCAGTGGGGGATCAGACGGCTCCAGTGTGTGTGTGTGTGTGGGGGGGGGGGGGACAGACAGCTCCAGTGGGAGGTCAGACAGCTCCCGTGGGGAGTCAGACAGCTCCATTGGGGGTCAGACAGCTCCAGTGGGGGGTCAGAAAGCTTCAGTGGGGAGTCAGACACCTCCAGTGGGGAGTCAGACAGCTCCAGTGGGAGGTCAGACAGCTCCAGTGGGGGGTCGGACGGCTCCAGTGGGGGGTCAGACAGCTCCAGTGGGGAGTCAGACAGCTCCAGTGGGGGTCAGACAGCTCCAGTCGGGGGTCAGACAGATCCAGTTGGGGGTGTCAGACAGCTCCAGTGGGAGGTCAGACAGCTCCAGTGGGAGGTCAGACAGCTCAAGTGGGAGGTCAGACAGCTCCCGTGGGGAGTCAGACAGCTCCAGTGGGGGTCTGACAGCTCCAGTGGGAGGTCAGACAGCTCCCGTGGGGAGTCAGACAGCTCCAGTGGGGGTCTGACAGCTCCAGTTGGGGGACAGACACCTCCAGTGGGAGGTCAGACAGCTCCAGTGGGAGGTCAGACGGCTCCAGTGGGGGGACAGACAGCTCCAGTGGGGGGACAGACGGCTCCAGTGGGAGGTCAGACACCTCCAGTGGGGGGTCAGACGGCTCCAGTGGGAGGTCAGACAGCTCCAGTGGGAGGTCAGACAGCTCCAGTGGGGGGGGGGGGTCAGACGGCTCCAGTGGGGGAACAGACAGCTCCAGTGGGGAGTCAGACGGTTCCAGTGGGGGTCAGACAGCTCCAGTGGGGGGTCAGACGGCTCCAGTGGGGGGACAGACGGCTCCAGTGGGAGGTCAGACAGCTCCAGTGGGGGGTCAGACAACTCCAGTGGGAGGTCAGACAGCTCCGGTGGGGGGGACAGACAGCTCCAGTGGGGGTCAGACAGCTCCAGTGGGAGGTCAGACAGCGCCAGTGGGGGGTCAGACGGCTCCAGTGGGGGGACAGACACCTCCAGTGGGAGGTCAGACAGCTCCAGTGGGAGGTCAGACAGCTCCAGTGGGAGGTCAGACAGCTCCAGTGGGGGGTCAGACGGCTCCAGTGGGGGGACAGACAGCTCCAGTTGGGGGGGGAGACGGCTCCAGTGGGAGGGTCAGACAGCTCCAGTGGGGGGTCAGACAGCTCCAGTGGGAAGTCAGACAGCTCCAGTGGGGGACAGACAGCTCCAGTGGGGAGTCAGACGGCTCCAGTGGGGAGTCAGACAGCTCCAGTGGGGGTCTGACAGCTCCAGTTGGGGGACAGACACCTCCAGTGGGAGCTCAGACAGCTCCAGTGGGAGGTCAGACAGCTCCAGTGGGAGGTCAGACATCTCCAGTGGGGGAGGGGGGACAGACGGCTCCAGTGGGAGGTCAGACGGCTCCAGTGGGAGGTGGGGGTCAGACAGCTTCAGTGGGAGGTCAGACGGCTCCAGTGGGGGGTCAGACAGCTCCAGTGGGAGGTCAGACAGCTCCCGTGGGGAGTCAGACAGCTCCAGTCGGGGGTCAGACAGATCCAGTGGGGGGACAGACAGCTCCAGTGGGGAGTCAGACAGCTCCAGTCGGGGGTCAGACAGATCCAGTGGGGGGAAAGACAGCTCCAGTGGGGGACAGACAGATCCAGTGGGGAGTCAGACAGCTCCAGTCGGGGGTCAGACAGATCCAGTGGGGGGACAGACAGCTCCAGTGGGGAGTCAGACAGCTCCAGTGGGGGTCAGACAGCTCCAGTGGGGGGTCAGACAGGACAGCTCCAGTGGGAGGTCAGACGGTTTCAGTGGGGGGTCAGACAGCTCCAGTGGGAGGTCAGACAGCTCCAGTGGGGGGGTCAGACAGCTCCAGTGGGAGGTCAGACAGCTCCAGTGGGGGACAGACAGCTCCAGTGGGGAGTCAGACGGCTCCAGTGGGAGGTCAGACGGCGCCAGTGGGGGGTCAGACAGCTCCAGTGGGGGGACAGACAGCTCCAGTGGGAGGTCAGACAGATCCAGTGGGAGGTCAGACAGCTCCAGTCGGGGGTCAGACAGCTCCAGTGGGGGGTCAGACAGCTCCAGTGGGGGGGGGGGGTCAGACAGTCCTTGGGGAGTCAGACAGCTCCAGTGGGGGGACAGACGGCTCCAGTCGGGGGTCAGACAGCTCCAGTGGGAGGTCAGACGGCTCCAGTGGGGGGACAGACAGCTCCAGTGGGGGGGGGGGGCAGACAGCTCCAGTGGGGGGGGGGGCAGACAGCTCCAGTGGGGAGTCAGACAGCTCCAGTGGGGGGACAGACGGCTCCAGTCGGGGGTCAGACAGATCCAGTGGGGGGTCAGACAGCTCCAGTGGGGGGTCAGACAGCTCCAGTCGGGGGTCAGACAGATCCAGTGGGGGGTCAGACAACTCCAGTGGGGGGTCAGACAGCTCCAGTGGGGAGTCAGACAGCTCCAGTGGGGGGACAAACGGCTCCAGTCGGGGGTCAGATAGATCCAGTGGGGGGTCAGACAGCTCCAGTGGGGGGTCAGACAGCTCCAGTCGGGGGTCAGATAGATCCAGTGGGGGTCAGACAGCTCCAGTGGGGGGTCAGACAGCTCCAGTGGGGGGTCAGACAGCTCCAGTGGAGGGTCAGACAGCTCCAGTTGGGGATCAGACAGCTCCAGTTGGGGGTCAGACAGCTCCAGTGGGGGTCAGACAGTTCCAGTGGGGGGTCAGACAGCTCCAGAGGGGGGTCAGACAGCACCAAAGGGGGTCAGACAGCTCCAGTGGGGGGGTCAGACAGCTCCAGAGGGGGGTCAGACAGCTCCAGTGGGGGGGGGGGGGGTCAGTCAGCTCCAGTGGGGGGTCAGACAGCTCCAGAGGGGGGTCAGACAGCTCCAGTGGGGGGTCAGACAGCTCCAGTGGGGGGTCAGACAGCTCCAGTGGGGGGTCAGACAGCTCCAGAGGGGGGTCAGACAGCTCCAGTGGGGGGTCAGACAGCTCCAGTGGGGGGTCAGACAGCTCCAGTGGGGGGTCAGACAGCTCCAGAGGGGAGTCAGACAGCACCAGTGGGGGGGTCAGACAGCTCCAGTGGGGGGGGGGGGTCAGACAGCTCCAGTGGGAGGTCAGACAGCTCCCGTGGGGAGTCAGACAGCTCCAGTCGGGGGTCAGACAGATCCAGTGGGGGGACAGACAGCTCCAGTGGGGAGTCAGACAGCTCCAGTCGGGGGTCCGACAGATCCAGTGGGGGTGGGGGGGGGGGGACAGACAGCTCCAGTGGGGGACAGACAGATCCAGTGGGGAGTCAGACAGCTCCAGTCGGGGGTCAGACAGATCCAGTGGGGGGACAGACAGCTCCAGTGGGGAGTCAGACAGCTCCAGTGGGGGGTCAGACAGCTCCAGTGGGGGGTCAGACAGCTCCAGTGGGGAGACAGACGGCTCCAGTAGGGGGTCAGACAGCTCCAGTGGGGGGTCAGACGGTTCCAGTGGGGGGTCAAACAGCTCCAGTGGGAGGTCAGACAGCTCCAGTGGGGGGTCAGACAGCTCCAGTGGGAGGTCAGACAGCTCCAGTGGGGGACAGACAGCTCCAGTGGGGAGTCAGACGGCTCCAGTGGGAGGTCAGACGGCGCCAGTGGGGGGTCAGACAGCTCCAGTGGGGGGACAGACGGCGCCAGTGGGGGGTCAGACAGCTCCAGTGGGGGGACAGACAGCTCCAGTGGGAGGTCAGACAGCTCCAGTGGGGGACAGACGGCTCCAGTGGGGGGATAGACGGCTCCAGTGGGGGGTCAGACAGATCCAGTGGGAGGTCAGACAGCTCCAGTGGGAAGTCAGACAGCTCCAGTCGGGGGTCAGACAGCTCCAGTGGGAGGTCAGACAGCTCCAGTGGGGGACAGACAGCTCCAGTGGGGAGTCAGACGGCTCCAGTGGGAAGTCAGACGGCGCCAGTGGGGGGACAGACAGCTCCAGTGGGAGGTCAGACAGATCCAGTGGGAGGTCAGACAGCTCCAGTCGGGGGGTCAGACAGCTCCAGTGGGGGGTCAGACAGCTCCAGTGTGGGGGGGGGGGGTCAGACAGCTCCAGTGGGGAGTCAGACAGCTCCAGTGGGGGAACAGACGGCTCCAGTCGGGGGTCAGACAGCTCCAGTGGGAGGTCAGACGGCTCCAGTGGGGGGACAGACAGCTCCAGTGGGGGGGGGGGACAGACAGCTCCAGTGGGGAGTCAGACAGCTCCAGTGGGGGGTCAGACAGCTCCAGTCGGGGGTCAGACAGATCCAGTGGGGGGTCAGACAACTCCAGTGGGGGGTCAGACAGCTCCAGTGGGGAGTCAGACAGCTCCAGTGGGGGGACAAACGGCTCCAGTCGGGGGTCAGACAGATCCAGTGGGGGGTCAGACAGCTCCAGTGGGGGGTCAGACAGCTCCAGTCGGGGGTCAGATAGATCCAGTGGGGGGTCAGACAGCTCCAGTGGGGGGTCAGACAGCTCCAGTGGGGGGTCAGACAGCTCCAGTGGGGGGTCAGACAGCTCCAGTTGGGGGTCAGACAGCTCCAGTTGGGGGTCAGACAGCTCCAGTGGGGTCAGACAGTTCCAGTGGGGGGTCAGACAGCTCCAAAGGGGGGGGGGTCAGACAGCTCCAGTGGGGGGTCAGACAGCTCCAGAGGGGGGTCAGACAGCTCCAAAGGAAGTCAGACAGCTCCAGTGGGGGGGGGGGTCAGACAGCTCCAGAGGGGGGTCAGACAGCTCCAGTGGGGGGGGGGGGTCAGACAGCTCCAGTGGGGGGTCAGACAGCTCCAGAGGGGGGTCAGACAGCTCCAGTGGGGGGTCAGACAGCTCCAGTGGGGGGTCAGACAGCTCCAGTGGGGGGTCAGACAGCTCCAGAGGGGGGTCAGACAGCACCAGTGGGGGGTCAGACAGCTCCAGTGGGGGGTCAGACAGCTCCAGTGGGAGGTCAGACAGCTCCCGTGGGGAGTCAGACAGCTCCAGTCGGGGGTCAGACAGATCCAGTGGGGGGACAGACAGCTCCAGTGGGGAGTCAGACAGCTCCAGTCGGGGGTCAGACAGATCCAGTGGGGGGGGGGGGGGGGCAGACAGCTCCAGTGGGGGACAGACAGATCCAGTGGGGAGTCAGACAGCTCCAGTCGGGGGTCAGACAGATCCAGTGGGGGGACAGACAGCTCCAGTGGGGAGTCAGACAGCTCCAGTGGGGGGTCAGGCAGCTCCAGTGGGGGGTCAGACAGATCCAGTGGGGGGTCAGACAGCTCCAGTCGGGGGTCAGACAGCTCCAGTGGGGGGTCAGACAGCTCCAGTGGGGGGGTCAGACAGCTCCAGTGGGGAGACAGACGGCTCCAGTAGGGGGTCAGACAGCTCCAGTGGGGGGTCAGACGGTTCCAGTGGGGGTCAAACAGCTCCAGTGGGAGGTCAGACAGCTCCAGTGGGGGGTCAGACAGCTCCAGTGGGAGGTCAGACAGCGCCAGTGGGGGGTCAGACAGCTCCAGTGGGGGGACAGACAGCTCCAGTGGGAGGTCAGACAGCTCCAGTGGGGGACAGACGGCTCCAGTGGGGGGGATAGACGGCTCCAGTGGGGGGTCAGACAGATCCAGTGGGAGGTCAAACAGCTCCAGTGGGAAGTCAGACAGCTCCAGTCGGGGGTCAGACAGCTCCAGTCGGGGGTCAGACAGCTCCAGTGGGGGGGTCAGACAGCTCCAGTGGGGGGGGGGGGGTCAGACAGCTCCAGTGGGGAGTCAGACAGCTCCAGTGGGGGGGGGGACAGACGGCTCCAGTCGGGGGTCAGACAGCTCCAGTGGGAGGTCAGACGGCTCCAGTGGGGGGACAGACAGCTCCAGTGGGGAGTCAGACAGCTCCAGTGGGGGGACAGACGGCTCCAGTCGGGGGTCAGACAGATCCAGTGGGGGGTCAGACAGCTCCAGTGGGGGGTCAGACAGCTCCAGTCGGGGGTCAGACAGATCCAGTGGGGGGTCAGACAGCTCCAGTGGGGAGTCAGACAGCTCCAGTGGGGGGTCAGACAGATCCAGTGGGGGGACAGACAGCTCCAGTGGGGGGTCAGACGGCTCCAGTTGGGGGTCAGACAGCTCCAGTGGGGGGTCAGACAGCTCCAGTGGGGGGGGGGGGTCAGACAGCTCCAGTGGGGAGTCAGACAGCTCCAGTGGGGGGGGGGGACAGACGGCTCCAGTCGGGGGTCAGACAGCTCCAGTGGGAGGTCAGACGGCTCCAGTGGGGGGACAGACAGCTCCAGTGGGGAGTCAGACAGCTCCAGTGGGGGGACAGACGGCTCCAGTCGGGGGTCAGACAGATCCAGTGGGGGGTCAGACAGCTCCAGTGGGGGGTCAGACAGCTCCAGTCGGGGGTCAGACAGATCCAGTGGGGGGTCAGACAGCTCCAGTGGGGAGTCAGACAGCTCCAGTGGGGGGTCAGACAGATCCAGTGGGGGGACAGACAGCTCCAGTGGGGGGTCAGACGGCTCCAGTTGGGGGTCAGACAGCTCCAGTGGGGGTCAGAAAGATCCAGTGGGGGTCAGACAGTTCCAGTGGGGGGTCAGACAGCTCCAAAGGGGGGTCAGACAGCTCCAGTGGGGGGTCAGACAGCTCCAGAGGGGGGTCAGACAGCTCCAAAGGGGGGTCAGACAGCTCCAGTGGGGGGTCAGACAGCTCCAGAGGGGGTCAGACAGCTCCAGTGGGGGGTCAGACAGCTCCAGAGGGGGGTCAGACAGCTCCAGTGGGGGGTCAGACAGCTCCAGAAGGGGGTCAGACAGCTCCAGTGGGGAGTCAGACAGCTCCAGAGGGGGGTCAGACAGCACCGGTGGGGGTCAGACAGCACCAGTGGGGGGTCAGACAGCTCGAAGGGGGTCAGACAGCACCAGTGGGGGGTCAGACAGCTCCAGTGGGGGGTCAGACAGCTCCAGTGGGAGGTCAGACAGCTCCCGTGGGGAGTCAGACAGCTCCAGTCAGGGGTCAGACAGATCCAGTGGGGGGACAGACAGCTCCAGTGGGGAGTCAGACAGCTCCAGTCGGGGGTCAGACAGATCCAGTGGGGGGGGGGGGCAGACAGCTCCAGTGGGGGACAGACAGATCCAGTGGGGAGTCAGACAGCTCCAGTCGGGGATCAGACAGATCCAGTGGGGGACAGACAGCCCCAGTGGGGAGTCAGACAGCTCCAGTGGGGGGTCAGACAGCTCCAGTGGGGAGACAGACGGCTCCAGTAGGGGGTCAGACAGCTCCAGTGGGGGGTCAGACGGTTACAGTGGGGGGTCAGACAGCTCCAGTGGGAGGTCAGACAGCTCCAGTGGGGGGTCAGACAGCTCCAGTGGGAGGTCAGACAGTTCCAGTGGGGGACAGAGAGCTCCAGTGGGGAGTCAGACGGCTCCAGTGGGAGGTCAGACGGCGCCAGTGGGGGGTCAGACAGCTCCAGTGGGGGGACAGACAGCTCCAGTGGGAGGTCAGACAGCTCCAGTGGGGGACAGACGGCTCCAGTGGGGGGATAGACGGCTCCAGTGGGGGGGTCAGACAGATCCAGTGGGAGGTCAGACAGCTCCAGTGGGAGCTCAGACAGCTCCAGTCGGGGGTCAGACAGCTCCAGTGGGGGGTCAGACAGCTCCAGTGGGGGGTCAGACAGCTCCAGTGGGGGGGGGGGGTCAGACAGCTCCAGTGGGGAGTCAGACAGCTCCAGTGGGGGGACAGACGGCTCCAGTCGGGGGTCAGACAGCTCCAGTGGGAGGTCAGACGGCTCCAGTGGGGGGACAGACAGCTCCAGTGGGGAGTCAGACAGCTCCAGTGGGGGGACAGACGGCTCCAGTCGGGGGTCAGACAGATCCAGTGGGGGGTCAGACAGCTCCAGTGGGGGGTCAGACAGCTCCAGTCGGGGGTCAGACAGATCCAGTGGGGGGTCAGACAGCTCCAGTGGGGGGTCAGACAGATCCAGTGGGGGGTCAGACAGCTCCAGTGGGGGTCAGACAGCTCCAGTGGGAAGTCAGACAGCTCCAGTGGGGGACAGACAGCTCCAGTGGGGAGTCAGACGGCTCCAGTGGGGAGTCAGACAGCTCCAGTGGGGGTCTGACAGCTCCAGTTGGGGGACAGACACCTCCAGTGGGAGCTCAGACAGCTCCAGTGGGAGGTCAGACAGCTCCAGTGGGAGGTCAGACATCTCCAGTGGGGGAGGGGGGACAGACGGCTCCAGTGGGAGGTCAGACGGCTCCAGTGGGAGGTGGGGGTCAGACAGCTTCAGTGGGAGGTCAGACGGCTCCAGTGGGGGGTCAGACAGCTCCAGTGGGAGGTCAGACAGCTCCCGTGGGGAGTCAGACAGCTCCAGTCGGGGGTCAGACAGATCCAGTGGGGGGACAGACAGCTCCAGTGGGGAGTCAGACAGCTCCAGTGGGGGGTCAGACAGCTCCAGTGGGGAGTCAGACAGCTCCAGTGGGGGGTCAGACAGATCCAGTGGGGGGACAGACAGCTCCAGTGGGGGGTCAGACGGCTCCAGTTGGGGGTCAGACAGCTCCAGTGGGGGTCAGAAAGATCCAGTGGGGGTCAGACAGTTCCAGTGGGGGGTCAGACAGCTCCAAAGGGGGGTCAGACAGCTCCAGTGGGGGGTCAGACAGCTCCAGAGGGGGGTCAGACAGCTCCAAAGGGGGGTCAGACAGCTCCAGTGGGGGGTCAGACAGCTCCAGAGGGGGGTCAGACAGCTCCAGTGGGGGGTCAGACAGCTCCAGAGGGGGGTCAGACAGCTCCAGTGGGGGGTCAGACAGCTCCAGAAGGGGGTCAGACAGCTCCAGTGGGGAGTCAGACAGCTCCAGAGGGGGGTCAGACAGCACCGGTGGGGGTCAGACAGCACCAGTGGGGGGTCAGACAGCTCGAGGGGGGTCAGACAGCACCAGTGGGGGGTCAGACAGCTCCAGTGGGGGGTCAGACAGCTCCAGTGGGAGGTCAGACAGCTCCCGTGGGGAGTCAGACAGCTCCAGTCAGGGGTCAGACAGATCCAGTGGGGGGACAGACAGCTCCAGTGGGGAGTCAGACAGCTCCAGTCGGGGGTCAGACAGATCCAGTGGGGGGGGGGGGGGCAGACAGCTCCAGTGGGGGACAGACAGATCCAGTGGGGAGTCAGACAGCTCCAGTCGGGGATCAGACAGATCCAGTGGGGGACAGACAGCCCCAGTGGGGAGTCAGACAGCTCCAGTGGGGGGGTCAGACAGCTCCAGTAGGGGGGGGGGGGTCAGACAGCTCCAGTGGGGAGACAGACGGCTCCAGTAGGGGGTCAGACAGCTCCAGTGGGGGGTCAGACGGTTACAGTGGGGGGTCAGACAGCTCCAGTGGGGAGTCAGACGGCTCCAGTGGGAGGTCAGACGGCGCCAGTGGGGGGTCAGACAGCTCCAGTGGGGGGACAGACAGCTCCAGTGGGAGGTCAGACAGCTCCAGTGGGGGACAGACGGCTCCAGTGGGGGGATAGACGGCTCCAGTGGGGTTGTCAGACAGATCCAGTGGGACGTCAGACAGCTCCAGTGGGAGGTCAGACAGCTCCAGTCGGGGGTCAGACAGCTCCAGTGGGGGGTCAGACAGCTCCAGTGGGGGGTCAGACAGCTCCAGTGGGGGGGGGGGGTCAGACAGCTCCAGTGGGGAGTCAGACAGCTCCAGTGGGGGGACAGACGGCTCCAGTCGGGGGTCAGACAGCTCCAGTGGGAGGTCAGACAGCTCCAGTCGGGGGTCAGACAGCTCCAGTGGGGGGTCAGACAGCTCCAGTGGAGGGTCAGCCGGCTCCAGTGTGGGGACAGACAGCTCCAGTGGGAGGTCAGCCAGATCCAGTGGGGGGTCAGACAGCTCCAGTTGGAGGACAGACAGCTCCAGTGGAAGGTCAGACAGCTCCAGTGGGAGGTCAGACAGCTCCAGTGGGAGGTCAGACAGCTCCAGTGGGAGGTCAGACAGCTCCAGTGGGGGCAGACAGCTCCAGTGGGGGTCAGACAGCTCCAGTGGGAGGTCAGACAGCTCCAGTGGGAGGTCAGACAGCTCCAGTGGGAGGTCAGACAGCTCCAGTCGGGGTCAGACAGATCCAGTGGGGACAGACGGCTCCAATGGGGAGTCAGACGGCTCCAGTGGGGAGTCAGACAGCTCCAGTGGGGCTCAGACAGCTCCAGTGGGGAGTCAGACAGATCCAGTGGGGGACAGACAGATCCAGTGGGGGGACAGACAGCTCCAGTGGGAGGTCAGACAGCTCCAGTGGGGGTCAGACAGCTCCAGTGGGAGGTCAGACAGCTCCAGTGGGAGGTCAGACAGCTCCAGTGGGGGTCAGACAGCTCCAGTGGGAGGTCAGACAGCTCCAGTGGGAGGTCAGACAGTTCCAGTGGGAGGTCAGACAGCTCCAGTCGGGGTCAGACGGCTCCAGTGGGAGGTCGGACAGCTCCAGTGGGGACAGACAGCTCCAGTGGGGGCCAGACAGATCCAGTGGGGGCCAGACAGATCCAGTGGGGGCCAGACAGATCCAGTGGGGGGACAGACAGATCCAGTGGGGGCCAGACAGATCCAGTGGGGGGACAGACAGCTTCAGTGAGGAGTCAGACAGCTCCAGTGGGGGATCAGACGGATCGAGTGGGGGGGGGGGGCAGACAGCTCCAGTGGGAGGTCAGACAGCTCCAGTGGGGTCAGACAGCTCTAGTGGGAGGTCAGACAGCTCCAGTGGGGAGTCAGACAGCTCCAGTGGGGGATCAGACGGCTCCAGTGTGTGTGTGTGGGGGGGGGGACAGACAGCTCCAGTGGGAGGTCAGACAGCTCCCGTGGGGAGTCAGACAGCTCCATTGGGGGTCAGACAGCTCCAGTGGGGGGTCAGAAAGCTTCAGTGGGGAGTCAGACACCTCCAGTGGGGAGTCAGACAGCTCCAGTGGGAGGTCAGACAGCTCCAGTGGGGGGTCGGACGGCTCCAGTGGGGGGTCAGACAGCTCCAGTGGGGAGTCAGACAGCTCCAGTGGGGGTCAGACAGCTCCAGTCGGGGGTCAGACAGATCCAGTTGGGGGTGTCAGACAGCTCCAGTGGGAGGTCAGACAGCTCCAGTGGGAGGTCAGACAGCTCAAGTGGGAGGTCAGACAGCTCCCGTGGGGAGTCAGACAGCTCCAGTGGGGGTCTGACAGCTCCAGTGGGAGGTCAGACAGCTCCCGTGGGGAGTCAGACAGCTCCAGTGGGGGTCTGACAGCTCCAGTTGGGGGACAGACACCTCCAGTGGGAGGTCAGACAGCTCCAGTGGGAGGTCAGACGGCTCCAGTGGGGGGACAGACAGCTCCAGTGGGGGGACAGACGGCTCCAGTGGGAGGTCAGACACCTCCAGTGGGGGGTCAGACGGCTCCAGTGGGAGGTCAGACAGCTCCAGTGGGAGGTCAGACAGCTCCAGTGGGGGGGGGGGGGGTCAGACGGCTCCAGTGGGGGAACAGACAGCTCCAGTGGGGAGTCAGACGGTTCCAGTGGGGGTCAGACAGCTCCAGTGGGGGGTCAGACGGCTCCAGTGGGGGGACAGACGGCTCCAGTGGGAGGTCAGACAGCTCCAGTGGGGGGTCAGACAACTCCAGTGGGAGGTCAGACAGCTCCGGTGGGGGGGACAGACAGCTCCAGTGGGGGTCAGACAGCTCCAGTGGGAGGTCAGACAGCGCCAGTGGGGGGTCAGACGGCTCCAGTGGGGGGACAGACACCTCCAGTGGGAGGTCAGACAGCTCCAGTGGGAGGTCAGACAGCTCCAGTGGGAGGTCAGACAGCTCCAGTGGGGGGTCAGACGGCTCCAGTGGGGGGACAGACAGCTCCAGTTGGGGGGGGAGACGGCTCCAGTGGGAGGGTCAGACAGCTCCAGTGGGGGGTCAGACAGCTCCAGTGGGAAGTCAGACAGCTCCAGTGGGGGACAGACAGCTCCAGTGGGGAGTCAGACGGCTCCAGTGGGGAGTCAGACAGCTCCAGTGGGGGTCTGACAGCTCCAGTTGGGGGACAGACACCTCCAGTGGGAGCTCAGACAGCTCCAGTGGGAGGTCAGACAGCTCCAGTGGGAGGTCAGACATCTCCAGTGGGGGAGGGGGGACAGACGGCTCCAGTGGGAGGTCAGACGGCTCCAGTGGGAGGTGGGGGTCAGACAGCTTCAGTGGGAGGTCAGACGGCTCCAGTGGGGGGTCAGACAGCTCCAGTGGGAGGTCAGACAGCTCCCGTGGGGAGTCAGACAGCTCCAGTCGGGGGTCAGACAGATCCAGTGGGGGGACAGACAGCTCCAGTGGGGAGTCAGACAGCTCCAGTCGGGGGTCAGACAGATCCAGTGGGGGGAAAGACAGCTCCAGTGGGGGACAGACAGATCCAGTGGGGAGTCAGACAGCTCCAGTCGGGGGTCAGACAGATCCAGTGGGGGGACAGACAGCTCCAGTGGGGAGTCAGACAGCTCCAGTGGGGGTCAGACAGCTCCAGTGGGGGGTCAGACAGGACAGCTCCAGTGGGAGGTCAGACGGTTTCAGTGGGGGGTCAGACAGCTCCAGTGGGAGGTCAGACAGCTCCAGTGGGGGGGTCAGACAGCTCCAGTGGGAGGTCAGACAGCTCCAGTGGGGGACAGACAGCTCCAGTGGGGAGTCAGACGGCTCCAGTGGGAGGTCAGACGGCGCCAGTGGGGGGTCAGACAGCTCCAGTGGGGGGACAGACAGCTCCAGTGGGAGGTCAGACAGATCCAGTGGGAGGTCAGACAGCTCCAGTCGGGGGTCAGACAGCTCCAGTGGGGGGTCAGACAGCTCCAGTGGGGGGGGGGGGGGGGTCAGACAGTCCTTGGGGAGTCAGACAGCTCCAGTGGGGGGACAGACGGCTCCAGTCGGGGGTCAGACAGCTCCAGTGGGAGGTCAGACGGCTCCAGTGGGGGGACAGACAGCTCCAGTGGGGGGGGGGGGCAGACAGCTCCAGTGGGGGGGGGGCAGACAGCTCCAGTGGGGAGTCAGACAGCTCCAGTGGGGGGACAGACGGCTCCAGTCGGGGGTCAGACAGATCCAGTGGGGGGTCAGACAGCTCCAGTGGGGGGTCAGACAGCTCCAGTCGGGGGTCAGACAGATCCAGTGGGGGGTCAGACAACTCCAGTGGGGGGTCAGACAGCTCCAGTGGGGAGTCAGACAGCTCCAGTGGGGGGACAAACGGCTCCAGTCGGGGGTCAGACAGATCCAGTGGGGGGTCAGACAGCTCCAGTGGGGGGTCAGACAGCTCCAGTCGGGGGTCAGATAGATCCAGTGGGGGTCAGACAGCTCCAGTGGGGGGTCAGACAGCTCCAGTGGGGGGTCAGACAGCTCCAGTGGAGGGTCAGACAGCTCCAGTTGGGGATCAGACAGCTCCAGTTGGGGGTCAGACAGCTCCAGTGGGGGTCAGACAGTTCCAGTGGGGGGTCAGACAGCTCCAGAGGGGGGTCAGACAGCACCAAAGGGGGTCAGACAGCTCCAGTGGGGGGGTCAGACAGCTCCAGAGGGGGGTCAGACAGCTCCAGTGGGGGGGGGGGGGGGGGTCAGTCAGCTCCAGTGGGGGGTCAGACAGCTCCAGAGGGGGGTCAGACAGCTCCAGTGGGGGGTCAGACAGCTCCAGTGGGGGGTCAGACAGCTCCAGTGGGGGGTCAGACAGCTCCAGAGGGGGGTCAGACAGCTCCAGTGGGGGGTCAGACAGCTCCAGTGGGGGGTCAGACAGCTCCAGTGGGGGGTCAGACAGCTCCAGAGGGGAGTCAGACAGCACCAGTGGGGGGGTCAGACAGCTCCAGTGGGGGGGGGTCAGACAGCTCCAGTGGGAGGTCAGACAGCTCCCGTGGGGAGTCAGACAGCTCCAGTCGGGGGTCAGACAGATCCAGTGGGGGGACAGACAGCTCCAGTGGGGAGTCAGACAGCTCCAGTCGGGGGTCCGACAGATCCAGTGGGGGTGGGGGGGGGGGGACAGACAGCTCCAGTGGGGGACAGACAGATCCAGTGGGGAGTCAGACAGCTCCAGTCGGGGGTCAGACAGATCCAGTGGGGGGACAGACAGCTCCAGTGGGGAGTCAGACAGCTCCAGTGGGGGGTCAGACAGCTCCAGTGGGGGGTCAGACAGCTCCAGTGGGGAGACAGACGGCTCCAGTAGGGGGTCAGACAGCTCCAGTGGGGGGTCAGACGGTTCCAGTGGGGGGTCAAACAGCTCCAGTGGGAGGTCAGACAGCTCCAGTGGGGGGTCAGACAGCTCCAGTGGGAGGTCAGACAGCTCCAGTGGGGGACAGACAGCTCCAGTGGGGAGTCAGACGGCTCCAGTGGGAGGTCAGACGGCGCCAGTGGGGGGTCAGACAGCTCCAGTGGGGGGACAGACGGCGCCAGTGGGGGGTCAGACAGCTCCAGTGGGGGGACAGACAGCTCCAGTGGGAGGTCAGACAGCTCCAGTGGGGGACAGACGGCTCCAGTGGGGGGATAGACGGCTCCAGTGGGGGGTCAGACAGATCCAGTGGGAGGTCAGACAGCTCCAGTGGGAAGTCAGACAGCTCCAGTCGGGGGTCAGACAGCTCCAGTGGGAGGTCAGACAGCTCCAGTGGGGGACAGACAGCTCCAGTGGGGAGTCAGACGGCTCCAGTGGGAAGTCAGACGGCGCCAGTGGGGGGACAGACAGCTCCAGTGGGAGGTCAGACAGATCCAGTGGGAGGTCAGACAGCTCCAGTCGGGGGGTCAGACAGCTCCAGTGGGGGGTCAGACAGCTCCAGTGTGGGGGGGGGGGGGGTCAGACAGCTCCAGTGGGGAGTCAGACAGCTCCAGTGGGGGAACAGACGGCTCCAGTCGGGGGTCAGACAGCTCCAGTGGGAGGTCAGACGGCTCCAGTGGGGGGACAGACAGCTCCAGTGGGGGGGGGGGACAGACAGCTCCAGTGGGGAGTCAGACAGCTCCAGTGGGGGGTCAGACAGCTCCAGTCGGGGGTCAGACAGATCCAGTGGGGGGTCAGACAACTCCAGTGGGGGGTCAGACAGCTCCAGTGGGGAGTCAGACAGCTCCAGTGGGGGGACAAACGGCTCCAGTCGGGGGTCAGACAGATCCAGTGGGGGGTCAGACAGCTCCAGTGGGGGGTCAGACAGCTCCAGTCGGGGGTCAGATAGATCCAGTGGGGGGTCAGACAGCTCCAGTGGGGGGTCAGACAGCTCCAGTGGGGGGTCAGACAGCTCCAGTGGGGGGTCAGACAGCTCCAGTTGGGGGTCAGACAGCTCCAGTTGGGGGTCAGACAGCTCCAGTGGGGTCAGACAGTTCCAGTGGGGGGTCAGACAGCTCCAAAGGGGGGGGGGGTCAGACAGCTCCAGTGGGGGTCAGACAGCTCCAGAGGGGGGTCAGACAGCTCCAAAGGGGGTCAGACAGCTCCAGTGGGGGGGGGGTCAGACAGCTCCAGAGGGGGGTCAGACAGCTCCAGTGGGGGGGGGGGGTCAGACAGCTCCAGTGGGGGGTCAGACAGCTCCAGAGGGGGGTCAGACAGCTCCAGTGGGGGGTCAGACAGCTCCAGTGGGGGGTCAGACAGCTCCAGTGGGGGGTCAGACAGCTCCAGAGGGGGGTCAGACAGCACCAGTGGGGGGTCAGACAGCTCCAGTGGGGGGTCAGACAGCTCCAGTGGGAGGTCAGACAGCTCCCGTGGGGAGTCAGACAGCTCCAGTCGGGGGTCAGACAGATCCAGTGGGGGGACAGACAGCTCCAGTGGGGAGTCAGACAGCTCCAGTCGGGGGTCCGACAGATCCAGTGGGGGTGGGGGGGGGGGGGACAGACAGCTCCAGTGGGGGACAGACAGATCCAGTGGGGAGTCAGACAGCTCCAGTCGGGGGTCAGACAGATCCAGTGGGGGGACAGACAGCTCCAGTGGGGAGTCAGACAGCTCCAGTGGGGGGTCAGACAGCTCCAGTGGGGGGTCAGACAGCTCCAGTGGGGAGACAGACGGCTCCAGTAGGGGGTCAGACAGCTCCAGTGGGGGGTCAGACGGTTCCAGTGGGGGGTCAAACAGCTCCAGTGGGAGGTCAGACAGCTCCAGTGGGGGGTCAGACAGCTCCAGTGGGAGGTCAGACAGCTCCAGTGGGGGACAGACAGCTCCAGTGGGGAGTCAGACGGCTCCAGTGGGAGGTCAGACGGCGCCAGTGGGGGGTCAGACAGCTCCAGTGGGGGGACAGACGGCGCCAGTGGGGGGTCAGACAGCTCCAGTGGGGGGACAGACAGCTCCAGTGGGAGGTCAGACAGCTCCAGTGGGGGACAGACGGCTCCAGTGGGGGGATAGACGGCTCCAGTGGGGGGTCAGACAGATCCAGTGGGAGGTCAGACAGCTCCAGTGGGAAGTCAGACAGCTCCAGTCGGGGGTCAGACAGCTCCAGTGGGAGGTCAGACAGCTCCAGTGGGGGACAGACAGCTCCAGTGGGGAGTCAGACGGCTCCAGTGGGAAGTCAGACGGCGCCAGTGGGGGGACAGACAGCTCCAGTGGGAGGTCAGACAGATCCAGTGGGAGGTCAGACAGCTCCAGTCGGGGGGTCAGACAGCTCCAGTGGGGGGTCAGACAGCTCCAGTGTGGGGGGGGGGGGGGGTCAGACAGCTCCAGTGGGGAGTCAGACAGCTCCAGTGGGGGAACAGACGGCTCCAGTCGGGGGTCAGACAGCTCCAGTGGGAGGTCAGACGGCTCCAGTGGGGGGACAGACAGCTCCAGTGGGGGGGGGGGACAGACAGCTCCAGTGGGGAGTCAGACAGCTCCAGTGGGGGGTCAGACAGCTCCAGTCGGGGGTCAGACAGATCCAGTGGGGGGTCAGACAACTCCAGTGGGGGGTCAGACAGCTCCAGTGGGGAGTCAGACAGCTCCAGTGGGGGGACAAACGGCTCCAGTCGGGGGTCAGACAGATCCAGTGGGGGGTCAGACAGCTCCAGTGGGGGGTCAGACAGCTCCAGTCGGGGGTCAGATAGATCCAGTGGGGGGTCAGACAGCTCCAGTGGGGGGTCAGACAGCTCCAGTGGGGGGTCAGACAGCTCCAGTGGGGGGTCAGACAGCTCCAGTTGGGGGTCAGACAGCTCCAGTTGGGGGTCAGACAGCTCCAGTGGGGTCAGACAGTTCCAGTGGGGGGTCAGACAGCTCCAAAGGGGGGGGGTCAGACAGCTCCAGTGGGGGTCAGACAGCTCCAGAGGGGGGTCAGACAGCTCCAAAGGGGGTCAGACAGCTCCAGTGGGGGGGGGGGGGGGTCAGACAGCTCCAGAGGGGGGTCAGACAGCTCCAGTGGGGGGGGGGGGGGGGTCAGACAGCTCCAGTGGGGGGTCAGACAGCTCCAGAGGGGGGTCAGACAGCTCCAGTGGGGGGTCAGACAGCTCCAGTGGGGGGTCAGACAGCTCCAGTGGGGGGTCAGACAGCTCCAGAGGGGGGTCAGACAGCACCAGTGGGGGGTCAGACAGCTCCAGTGGGGGGTCAGACAGCTCCAGTGGGAGGTCAGACAGCTCCCGTGGGGAGTCAGACAGCTCCAGTCGGGGGTCAGACAGATCCAGTGGGGGGACAGACAGCTCCAGTGGGGAGTCAGACAGCTCCAGTCGGGGGTCAGACAGATCCAGTGGGGGGGGGGGGCAGACAGCTCCAGTGGGGGACAGACAGATCCAGTGGGGAGTCAGACAGCTCCAGTCGGGGGTCAGACAGATCCAGTGGGGGGACAGACAGCTCCAGTGGGGAGTCAGACAGCTCCAGTGGGGGGTCAGGCAGCTCCAGTGGGGGGTCAGACAGATCCAGTGGGGGGTCAGACAGCTCCAGTCGGGGGTCAGACAGCTCCAGTGGGGGGTCAGACAGCTCCAGTGGGGGGGTCAGACAGCTCCAGTGGGGAGACAGACGGCTCCAGTAGGGGGTCAGACAGCTCCAGTGGGGGGTCAGACGGTTCCAGTGGGGGTCAAACAGCTCCAGTGGGAGGTCAGACAGCTCCAGTGGGGGGTCAGACAGCTCCAGTGGGAGGTCAGACAGCGCCAGTGGGGGGTCAGACAGCTCCAGTGGGGGGACAGACAGCTCCAGTGGGAGGTCAGACAGCTCCAGTGGGGGACAGACGGCTCCAGTGGGGGGGATAGACGGCTCCAGTGGGGGGTCAGACAGATCCAGTGGGAGGTCAAACAGCTCCAGTGGGAAGTCAGACAGCTCCAGTCGGGGGTCAGACAGCTCCAGTCGGGGGTCAGACAGCTCCAGTGGGGGGGTCAGACAGCTCCAGTGGGGGGGGGGGGGGTCAGACAGCTCCAGTGGGGAGTCAGACAGCTCCAGTGGGGGGGGGGGGACAGACGGCTCCAGTCGGGGGTCAGACAGCTCCAGTGGGAGGTCAGACGGCTCCAGTGGGGGGACAGACAGCTCCAGTGGGGAGTCAGACAGCTCCAGTGGGGGGACAGACGGCTCCAGTCGGGGGTCAGACAGATCCAGTGGGGGGTCAGACAGCTCCAGTGGGGGGTCAGACAGCTCCAGTCGGGGGTCAGACAGATCCAGTGGGGGGTCAGACAGCTCCAGTGGGGAGTCAGACAGCTCCAGTGGGGGGTCAGACAGATCCAGTGGGGGGACAGACAGCTCCAGTGGGGGGTCAGACGGCTCCAGTTGGGGGTCAGACAGCTCCAGTGGGGGGTCAGACAGCTCCAGTGGGGGGGGGGGGGTCAGACAGCTCCAGTGGGGAGTCAGACAGCTCCAGTGGGGGGGGGGGGGGACAGACGGCTCCAGTCGGGGGTCAGACAGCTCCAGTGGGAGGTCAGACGGCTCCAGTGGGGGGACAGACAGCTCCAGTGGGGAGTCAGACAGCTCCAGTGGGGGGACAGACGGCTCCAGTCGGGGGTCAGACAGATCCAGTGGGGGGTCAGACAGCTCCAGTGGGGGGTCAGACAGCTCCAGTCGGGGGTCAGACAGATCCAGTGGGGGGTCAGACAGCTCCAGTGGGGAGTCAGACAGCTCCAGTGGGGGGTCAGACAGATCCAGTGGGGGGACAGACAGCTCCAGTGGGGGGTCAGACGGCTCCAGTTGGGGGTCAGACAGCTCCAGTGGGGGTCAGAAAGATCCAGTGGGGGTCAGACAGTTCCAGTGGGGGGTCAGACAGCTCCAAAGGGGGGTCAGACAGCTCCAGTGGGGGGTCAGACAGCTCCAGAGGGGGGTCAGACAGCTCCAAAGGGGGGTCAGACAGCTCCAGTGGGGGGTCAGACAGCTCCAGAGGGGGTCAGACAGCTCCAGTGGGGGGTCAGACAGCTCCAGAGGGGGGTCAGACAGCTCCAGTGGGGGGTCAGACAGCTCCAGAAGGGGGTCAGACAGCTCCAGTGGGGAGTCAGACAGCTCCAGAGGGGGGTCAGACAGCACCGGTGGGGGTCAGACAGCACCAGTGGGGGGTCAGACAGCTCGAAGGGGGTCAGACAGCACCAGTGGGGGGTCAGACAGCTCCAGTGGGGGGTCAGACAGCTCCAGTGGGAGGTCAGACAGCTCCCGTGGGGAGTCAGACAGCTCCAGTCAGGGGTCAGACAGATCCAGTGGGGGGACAGACAGCTCCAGTGGGGAGTCAGACAGCTCCAGTCGGGGGTCAGACAGATCCAGTGGGGGGGGGGGGCAGACAGCTCCAGTGGGGGACAGACAGATCCAGTGGGGAGTCAGACAGCTCCAGTCGGGGATCAGACAGATCCAGTGGGGGACAGACAGCCCCAGTGGGGAGTCAGACAGCTCCAGTGGGGGGTCAGACAGCTCCAGTGGGGGGGGGGGGGTCAGACAGCTCCAGTGGGGAGACAGACGGCTCCAGTAGGGGGTCAGACAGCTCCAGTGGGGGGTCAGACGGTTACAGTGGGGGGTCAGACAGCTCCAGTGGGAGGTCAGACAGCTCCAGTGGGGGGTCAGACAGCTCCAGTGGGAGGTCAGACAGTTCCAGTGGGGGACAGAGAGCTCCAGTGGGGAGTCAGACGGCTCCAGTGGGAGGTCAGACGGCGCCAGTGGGGGGTCAGACAGCTCCAGTGGGGGGACAGACAGCTCCAGTGGGAGGTCAGACAGCTCCAGTGGGGGACAGACGGCTCCAGTGGGGGGATAGACGGCTCCAGTGGGGGGGTCAGACAGATCCAGTGGGAGGTCAGACAGCTCCAGTGGGAGCTCAGACAGCTCCAGTCGGGGGTCAGACAGCTCCAGTGGGGGGTCAGACAGCTCCAGTGGGGGGTCAGACAGCTCCAGTGGGGGGGGGGGGGGTCAGACAGCTCCAGTGGGGAGTCAGACAGCTCCAGTGGGGGGACAGACGGCTCCAGTCGGGGGTCAGACAGCTCCAGTGGGAGGTCAGACGGCTCCAGTGGGGGGACAGACAGCTCCAGTGGGGAGTCAGACAGCTCCAGTGGGGGGACAGACGGCTCCAGTCGGGGGTCAGACAGATCCAGTGGGGGGTCAGACAGCTCCAGTGGGGGGTCAGACAGCTCCAGTCGGGGGTCAGACAGATCCAGTGGGGGGTCAGACAGCTCCAGTGGGGGGTCAGACAGATCCAGTGGGGGGTCAGACAGCTCCAGTGGGGGTCAGACAGCTCCAGTGGGAAGTCAGACAGCTCCAGTGGGGGACAGACAGCTCCAGTGGGGAGTCAGACGGCTCCAGTGGGGAGTCAGACAGCTCCAGTGGGGGTCTGACAGCTCCAGTTGGGGGACAGACACCTCCAGTGGGAGCTCAGACAGCTCCAGTGGGAGGTCAGACAGCTCCAGTGGGAGGTCAGACATCTCCAGTGGGGGAGGGGGGACAGACGGCTCCAGTGGGAGGTCAGACGGCTCCAGTGGGAGGTGGGGGTCAGACAGCTTCAGTGGGAGGTCAGACGGCTCCAGTGGGGGGTCAGACAGCTCCAGTGGGAGGTCAGACAGCTCCCGTGGGGAGTCAGACAGCTCCAGTCGGGGGTCAGACAGATCCAGTGGGGGGACAGACAGCTCCAGTGGGGAGTCAGACAGCTCCAGTCGGGGGTCAGACAGATCCAGTGGGGGGGGGGGGGAAAGACAGCTCCAGTGGGGGACAGACAGATCCAGTGGGGAGTCAGACAGCTCCAGTCGGGGGTCAGACAGATCCAGTGGGGGGACAGACAGCTCCAGTGGGGAGTCAGACAGCTCCAGTGGGGGTCAGACAGCTCCAGTGGGGGGTCAGACAGGACAGCTCCAGTGGGGGGTCAGACGGTTTCAGTGGGGGGTCAGACAGCTCCAGTGGGAGGTCAGACAGCTCCAGTGGGGGTCAGACAGCTCCAGTGGGAGGTCAGACAGCTCCAGTGGGGGACAGACAGCTCCAGTGGGGAGTCAGACGGCTCCAGTGGGAGGTCAGACGGCGCCAGTGGGGGGTCAGACAGCTCCAGTGGGGGGACAGACAGCTCCAGTGGGAGGTCAGACAGATCCAGTGGGAGGTCAGACAGCTCCAGTCGGGGGTCAGACAGCTCCAGTGGGGGGTCAGACAGCTCCAGTGGGGGGGGGGGTCAGACAGTCCAGTGGGGAGTCAGACAGCTCCAGTGGGGGGACAGACGGCTCCAGTCGGGGGTCAGACAGCTCCAGTGGGAGGTCAGACGGCTCCAGTGGGGGGACAGACAGCTCCAGTGGGGGGGGGGCAGACAGCTCCAGTGGGGGGGGGGCAGACAGCTCCAGTGGGGAGTCAGACAGCTCCAGTGGGGGGACAGACGGCTCCAGTCGGGGGTCAGACAGATCCAGTGGGGGGTCAGACAGCTCCAGTGGGGGGTCAGACAGCTCCAGTCGGGGGTCAGACAGATCCAGTGGGGGGTCAGACAACTCCAGTGGGGGGTCAGACAGCTCCAGTGGGGAGTCAGACAGCTCCAGTGGGGGGACAAACGGCTCCAGTCGGGGGTCAGACAGATCCAGTGGGGGGTCAGACAGCTCCAGTGGGGGGTCAGACAGCTCCAGTCGGGGGTCAGATAGATCCAGTGGGGGTCAGACAGCTCCAGTGGGGGGTCAGACAGCTCCCGTGGGGGGTCAGACAGCTCCAGTGGGGGGTCAGACAGCTCCAGTTGGGGATCAGACAGCTCCAGTTGGGGGTCAGACAGCTCCAGTGGGGGTCAGACAGTTCCAGTGGGGGGTCAGACAGCTCCAGAGGGGGGTCAGACAGCACCAAAGGGGGTCAGACAGCTCCAGTGGGGGGGTCAGACAGCTCCAGAGGGGGGTCAGACAGCTCCAGTGGGGGGGGGGTCAGACAGCTCCAGTGGGGGGTCAGACAGCTCCAGAGGGGGGTCAGACAGCTCCAGTGGGGGGTCAGACAGCTCCAGTGGGGGGTCAGACAGCTCCAGTGGGGGGTCAGACAGCTCCAGAGGGGGGTCAGACAGCTCCAGTGGGGGGTCAGACAGCTCCAGTGGGGGGTCAGACAGCTCCAGTGGGGGGTCAGACAGCTCCAGAGGGGGGTCAGACAGCACCAGTGGGGGGGTCAGACAGCTCCAGTGGGGGGGGGGGTCAGACAGCTCCAGTGGGAGGTCAGACAGCTCCCGTGGGGAGTCAGACAGCTCCAGTCGGGGGTCCGACAGATCCAGTGGGGGTGGGGGGGGACAGACAGCTCCAGTGGGGGACAGACAGATCCAGTGGGGAGTCAGACAGCTCCAGTCGGGGGTCAGACAGATCCAGTGGGGGGACAGACAGCTCCAGTGGGGAGTCAGACAGCTCCAGTGGGGGGTCAGACAGCTCCAGTGGGGGTCAGACAGCTCCAGTGGGGAGACAGACGGCTCCAGTAGGGGGTCAGACAGCTCCAGTGGGGGGTCAGACGGTTTCAGTGGGGGGTCAAACAGCTCCAGTGGGAGGTCAGACAGCTCCAGTGGGGGGTCAGACAGCTCCAGTGGGAGGTCAGACAGCTCCAGTGGGGGACAGACAGCTCCAGTGGGGAGTCAGACGGCTCCAGTGGGAGGTCAGACGGCGCCAGTGGGGGGTCAGACAGCTCCAGTGGGGGGACAGACGGCGCCAGTGGGGGGTCAGACAGCTCCAGTGGGGGGACAGACAGCTCCAGTGGGAGGTCAGACAGCTCCAGTGGGGGACAGACGGCTCCAGTGGGGGGGATAGACGGCTCCAGTGGGGGGTCAGACAGATCCAGTGGGAGGTTAGACAGCTCCAGTGGGAAGTCAGACAGCTCCAGTCGGGGGTCAGACAGCTCCAGTGGGAGGTCAGACAGCTCCAGTGGGGGACAGACAGCTCCAGTGGGGAGTCAGACGGCTCCAGTGGGAGGTCAGACGGCGCCAGTGGGGGGACAGACAGCTCCAGTGGGAGGTCAGACAGATCCAGTGGGAGGTCAGACAGCTCCAGTCGGGAGGTCAGACAGCTCCAGTGGGGGGTCAGACAGCTCCAGTGTGGGGGGGGGGGTCAGACAGCTCCAGTGGGGAGTCAGACAGCTCCAGTGGGGGAACAGACGGCTCCAGTCGGGGGTCAGACAGCTCCAGTGGGAGGTCAGACGGCTCCAGTGGGGGGACAGACAGCTCCAGTGGGGGGGGGGGGACAGACAGCTCCAGTGGGGAGTCAGACAGCTCCAGTGGGGGGTCAGACAGCTCCAGTCGGGGGTCAGACAGATCCAGTGGGGGGTCAGACAACTCCAGTGGGGGGTCAGACAGCTCCAGTGGGGAGTCAGACAGCTCCAGTGGGGGACAAACGGCTCCAGTCGGGGGTCAGACAGATCCAGTGGGGGGTCAGACAGCTCCAGTGGGGGGTCAGACAGCTCCAGTCGGGGGTCAGATAGATCCAGTGGGGGGTCAGACAGCTCCAGTGGGGGGTCAGACAGCTCCAGTGGGGGTCAGACAGCTCCAGTGGGGGGTCAGACAGCTCCAGTTGGGGGTCAGACAGCTCCAGTTGGGGGTCAGACAGCTCCAGTGGGGGTCAGACAGTTCCAGTGGGGGGTCAGACAGCTCCAAAGGGGGGGGGGTCAGACAGCTCCAGTGGGGGGTCAGACAGCTCCAGAGGGGGGTCAGACAGCTCCAAAGGGGGTCAGACAGCTCCAGTGGGGGGGGGGGGGGGTCAGACAGCTCCAGAGGGGGGTCAGACAGCTCCAGTGGGGGGGGGTCAGACAGCTCCAGTGGGGGGTCAGACAGCTCCAGAGGGGGGTCAGACAGCTCCAGTGGGGGGTCAGACAGCTCCAGTGGGGGTCAGACAGCTCCAGTGGGGGGTCAGACAGCTCCAGAGGGGGGTCAGACAGCACCAGTGGGGGGTCAGACAGCTCCAGTGGGGGGTCAGACAGCTCCAGTGGGAGGTCAGACAGCTCCCGTGGGGAGTCAGACAGCTCCAGTCGGGGGTCAGACAGATCCAGTGGGGGGACAGACAGCTCCAGTGGGGAGTCAGACAGCTCCAGTCGGGGGTCAGACAGATCCAGTGGGGGGGGGGGGGGGCAGACAGCTCCAGTGGGGGACAGACAGATCCAGTGGGGAGTCAGACAGCTCCAGTCGGGGGTCAGACAGATCCAGTGGGGGGACAGACAGCTCCACTGGGGAGTCAGACAGCTCCAGTGGGGGGTCAGGCAGCTCCAGTGGGGGGTCAGACAGATCCAGTGGGGGGTCAGACAGCTCCAGTCGGGGGTCAGACAGCTCCAGTGGGGGGTCAGACAGCTCCAGTGGGGGGGTCAGACAGCTCCAGTGGGGAGACAGACGGCTCCAGTAGGGGGTCAGACAGCTCCAGTGGGGGGTCAGACGGTTCCAGTGGGGGTCAAACAGCTCCAGTGGGAGGTCAGACAGCTCCAGTGGGGGGTCAGACAGCTCCAGTGGGAGGTCAGACAGCTCCAGTGGGGGACAGACAGCTCCAGTGGGGAGTCAGACGGCTCCAGTGGGAGGTCAGACGGCGCCAGTGGGGGGTCAGACAGCTCCAGTGGGGGGACAGACAGCTCCAGTGGGAGGTCAGACAGCTCCAGTGGGGGACAGACGGCTCCAGTGGGGGGATAGACGGCTCCAGTGGGGGGTCAGACAGATCCAGTGGGAGGTCAAACAGCTCCAGTGGGAAGTCAGACAGCTCCAGTCGGGGGTCAGACAGCTCCAGTCGGGGGTCAGACAGCTCCAGTGGGGGGTCAGACAGCTCCAGTGGGGGGGGGGGGTCAGACAGCTCCAGTGGGGAGTCAGACAGCTCCAGTGGGGGGGACAGACGGCTCCAGTCGGGGGTCAGACAGCTCCAGTGGGAGGTCAGACGGCTCCAGTGGGGGGACAGACAGCTCCAGTGGGGAGTCAGACAGCTCCAGTGGGGGGACAGACGGCTCCAGTCGGGGGTCAGACAGATCCAGTGGGGGGTCAGACAGCTCCAGTGGGGGGTCAGACAGCTCCAGTCGGGGGTCAGACAGATCCAGTGGGGGGTCAGACAGCTCCAGTGGGGAGTCAGACAGCTCCAGTGGGGGGTCAGACAGATCCAGTGGGGGGACAGACAGCTCCAGTGGGGGGTCAGACGGCTCCAGTTGGGGGTCAGACAGCTCCAGTGGGGGTCAGCAAGATCCAGTGGGGGTCAGACAGTTCCAGTGGGGGGTCAGACAGCTCCAAAGGGGGGTCAGACAGCTCCAGTGGGGGGTCAGACAGCTCCAGAGGGGGGTCCGACAGCTCCAAAGGGGGGTCAGACAGCTCCAGTGGGGGGTCAGACAGCTCCAGAGGGGGGTCAGACAGCTCCAGTGGGGGGTCAGACAGCTCCAGTGGGGGGTCAGACAGCTCGAGGGGGGTCAGACAGCACCAGTGGGGGGTCAGACAGCTCCAGTGGGGGGTCAGACAGCTCCAGTGGGAGGTCAGACAGCTCCCGTGGGGAGTCAGACAGCTCCAGTCAGGGGTCAGACAGATCCAGTGGGGGGACAGACAGCTCCAGTGGGGAGTCAGACAGCTCCAGTCGGGGGTCAGACAGATCCAGTGGGGGGGGGGGGGCAGACAGCTCCAGTGGGGGACAGACAGATCCAGTGGGGAGTCAGACAGCTCCAGTCGGGGATCAGACAGATCCAGTGGAGGACAGACAGCCCCAGTGGGGAGTCAGACAGCTCCAGTGGGGGGGTCAGACAGCTCCAGTAGGGGGGGGGGTCAGACAGCTCCAGTGGGGAGACAGACGGCTCCAGTAGGGGGTCAGACAGCTCCAGTGGGGGGTCAGACGGTTACAGTGGGGGGTCAGACAGCTCCAGTGGGGAGTCAGACGGCTCCAGTGGGAGGTCAGACGGCGCCAGTGGGGGGTCAGACAGCTCCAGTGGGGGGACAGACAGCTCCAGTGGGAGGTCAGACAGCTCCAGTGGGGGACAGACGGCTCCAGTGGGGGGATAGACGGCTCCAGTGGGGGGTCAGACAGATCCAGTGGGAGGTCAGACAGCTCCAGTGGGAGGTCAGACAGCTCCAGTCGGGGGTCAGACAGCTCCAGTGGGGGGTCAGACAGCTCCAGTGGGGGGTCAGACAGCTCCAGTGGGGGGGGGGGTCAGACAGCTCCAGTGGGGAGTCAGACAGCTCCAGTGGGGGGACAGACGGCTCCAGTCGGGGGTCAGACAGCTCCAGTGGGAGGTCAGACAGCTCCAGTCGGGGGTCAGACAGCTCCAGTGGGGGGTCAGACAGCTCCAGTGGAGGGTCAGCCGGCTCCAGTGTGGGGACAGACAGCTCCAGTGGGAGGTCAGCCAGATCCAGTGGGGGGTCAGACAGCTCCAGTTGGAGGACAGACAGCTCCAGTGGAAGGTCAGACAGCTCCAGTGGGAGGTCAGACAGCTCCAGTGGGAGGTCAGACAGCTCCAGTGGGAGGTCAGACAGCTCCAGTGGGGGCAGACAGCTCCAGTGGGGGTCAGACAGCTCCAGTCGGGGTCAGACAGATCCAGTGGGGACAGACGGCTCCAATGGGGAGTCAGACGGCTCCAGTGGGGAGTCAGACAGCTCCAGTGGGGCTCAGACAGCTCCAGTGGGGAGTCAGACAGATCCAGTGGGGGACAGACAGATCCAGTGGGGGGACAGACAGCTCCAGTGGGAGGTCAGACAGCTCCAGTGGGGGTCAGACAGCTCCAGTGGGAGGTCAGACAGCTCCAGTGGGAGGTCAGACAGCTCCAGTGGGGGTCAGACAGCTCCAGTGGGAGGTCAGACAGCTCCAGTGGGAGGTCAGACAGTTCCAGTGGGAGGTCAGACAGCTCCAGTCGGGGTCAGACGGCTCCAGTGGGAGGTCGGACAGCTCCAGTGGGGACAGACAGCTCCAGTGGGGGCCAGACAGATCCAGTGGGGGCCAGACAGATCCAGTGGGGGCCAGACAGATCCAGTGGGGGGACAGACAGATCCAGTGGGGGCCAGACAGATCCAGTGGGGGGACAGACAGCTTCAGTGAGGAGTCAGACAGCTCCAGTGGGGGATCAGACGGATCGAGTGGGGGGGGGCAGACAGCTCCAGTGGGAGGTCAGACAGCTCCAGTGGGGTCAGACAGCTCTAGTGGGAGGTCAGACAGCTCCAGTGGGGAGTCAGACAGCTCCAGTGGGGGATCAGACGGCTCCAGTGTGTGTGTGGGGGGGGGGGGGGCAGACAGCTCCAGTGGGAGGTCAGACAGCTCCCGTGGGGAGTCAGACAGCTCCATTGGGGGTCAGACAGCTCCAGTGGGGGTCAGAAAGCTTCAGTGGGGAGTCAGACACCTCCAGTGGGGAGTCAGACAGCTCCAGTGGGAGGTCAGACAGCTCCAGTGGGGGGTCGGACGGCTCCAGTGGGGGGTCAGACAGCTCCAGTGGGGAGTCAGACAGCTCCAGTGGGGGTCAGACAGCTCCAGTCGGGGGTCAGACAGATCCAGTTGGGGGTGTCAGACAGCTCCAGTGGGAGGTCAGACAGCTCCAGTGGGAGGTCAGACAGCTCAAGTGGGAGGTCAGACAGCTCCCGTGGGGAGTCAGACAGCTCCAGTGGGGGTCTGACAGCTCCAGTGGGAGGTCAGACAGCTCCCGTGGGGAGTCAGACAGCTCCAGTGGGGGTCTGACAGCTCCAGTTGGGGGACGGACACCTCCAGTGGGAGGTCAGACAGCTCCAGTGGGAGGTCAGACGGCTCCAGTGGGGGGACAGACAGCTCCAGTGGGGGGACAGACGGCTCCAGTGGGAGGTCAGACACCTCCAGTGGGGGGTCAGACGGCTCCAGTGGGAGGTCAGACAGCTCCAGTGGGAGGTCAGACAGCTCCAGTGGGGGGGGGGTCAGACGGCTCCAGTGGGGGAACAGACAGCTCCAGTGGGGAGTCAGACGGTTCCAGTGGGGGGTCAGACAGCTCCAGTGGGGGGTCAGACGGCTCCAGTGGGGGGACAGACGGCTCCAGTGGGAGGTCAGACAGCTCCAGTGGGGGGTCAGACAACTCCAGTGGGAGGTCAGACAGCTCCGGTGGGGGGGACAGACAGCTCCAGTGGGGGTCAGACAGCTCCAGTGGGAGGTCAGACAGCGCCAGTGGGGGGTCAGACGGCTCCAGTGGGGGGACAGACACCTCCAGTGGGAGGTCAGACAGCTCCAGTGGGAGGTCAGACAGCTCCAGTGGGAGGTCAGACAGCTCCAGTGGGGGGTCAGACGGCTCCAGTGGGGGGACAGACAGCTCCAGTTGGGGGGGGGGGAGACGGCTCCAGTGGGAGGGTCAGACAGCTCCAGTGGGGGGTCAGACAGCTCCAGTGGGAAGTCAGACAGCTCCAGTGGGGGACAGACAGCTCCAGTGGGGAGTCAGACGGCTCCAGTGGGGAGTCAGACAGCTCCAGTGGGGGTCTGACAGCTCCAGTTGGGGGACAGACACCTCCAGTGGGAGCTCAGACAGCTCCAGTGGGAGGTCAGACAGCTCCAGTGGGAGGTCAGACATCTCCAGTGGGGGAGGGGGGACAGACGGCTCCAGTGGGAGGTCAGACGGCTCCAGTGGGAGGTGGGGGTCAGACAGCTTCAGTGGGAGGTCAGACGGCTCCAGTGGGGGGTCAGACAGCTCCAGTGGGAGGTCAGACAGCTCCCGTGGGGAGTCAGACAGCTCCAGTCGGGGGTCAGACAGATCCAGTGGGGGGACAGACAGCTCCAGTGGGGAGTCAGACAGCTCCAGTCGGGGGTCAGACAGATCCAGTGGGGGGAAAGACAGCTCCAGTGGGGGACAGACAGATCCAGTGGGGAGTCAGACAGCTCCAGTCGGGGGTCAGACAGATCCAGTGGGGGGACAGACAGCTCCAGTGGGGAGTCAGACAGCTCCAGTGGGGGTCAGACAGCTCCAGTGGGGGGTCAGACAGGACAGCTCCAGTGGGGGGTCAGACGGTTTCAGTGGGGGGTCAGACAGCTCCAGTGGGAGGTCAGACAGCTCCAGTGGGGGGGTCAGACAGCTCCAGTGGGAGGTCAGACAGCTCCAGTGGGGGACAGACAGCTCCAGTGGGGAGTCAGACGGCTCAGGTGGGAGGTCAGACGGCGCCAGTGGTGGGTCAGACAGCTCCAGTGGGGGGACAGACAGCTCCAGTGGGAGGTCAGACAGATCCAGTGGGAGGTCAGACAGCTCCAGTCGGGGGTCAGACAGCTCCAGTGGGGGGTCAGACAGCTCCAGTGGGGGGGGGGGTCAGACAGTCCTTGGGGAGTCAGACAGCTCCAGTGGGGGGACAGACGGCTCCAGTCGGGGGTCAGACAGCTCCAGTGGGAGGTCAGACGGCTCCAGTGGGGGGACAGACAGCTCCAGTGGGGGGGGGGGGGCAGACAGCTCCAGTGGGGGGGGGGGCAGACAGCTCCAGTGGGGAGTCAGACAGCTCCAGTGGGAGGTCAGACAGCTCCAGTGGGGGACAGACAGCTCCAGTGGGGAGTCAGACAGCTCCAGTGGGGGGGACAGACGGCTCCAGTCGGGGGTCAGACAGCTCCAGTGGGAGGTCAGACGGCTCCAGTGGGGGGACAGACAGCTCCAGTGGGGAGTCAGACAGCTCCAGTGGGGGGACAGACGGCTCCAGTCGGGGGTCAGACAGATCCAGTGGGGGGTCAGACAGCTCCAGTGGGGGGTCAGACAGCTCCAGTCGGGGGTCAGACAGATCCAGTGGGGGGTCAGACAGCTCCAGTGGGGAGTCAGACAGCTCCAGTGGGGGGTCAGACAGATCCAGTGGGGGGACAGACAGCTCCAGTGGGGGGTCAGACGGCTCCAGTTGGGGGTCAGACAGCTCCAGTGGGGGTCAGAAAGATCCAGTGGGGGTCAGACAGTTCCAGTGGGGGGTCAGACAGCTCCAAAGGGGGGTCAGACAGCTCCAGTGGGGGGTCAGACAGCTCCAGAGGGGGGTCAGACAGCTCCAAAGGGGGGTCAGACAGCTCCAGTGGGGGGTCAGACAGCTCCAGAGGGGGGTCAGACAGCTCCAGTGGGGGGTCAGACAGCTCCAGAGGGGGGTCAGACAGCTCCAGTGGGGGGTCAGACAGCTCCAGAAGGGGGTCAGACAGCTCCAGTGGGGAGTCAGACAGCTCCAGAGGGGGGTCAGACAGCACCGGTGGGGGTCAGACAGCACCAGTGGGGGGTCAGACAGCTCGAGGGGGGTCAGACAGCACCAGTGGGGGGTCAGACAGCTCCAGTGGGGGGTCAGACAGCTCCAGTGGGAGGTCAGACAGCTCCCGTGGGGAGTCAGACAGCTCCAGTCAGGGGTCAGACAGATCCAGTGGGGGGTCAGACAGCTCCAGTGGGGAGTCAGACAGCTCCAGTCGGGGGTCAGACAGATCCAGTGGGGGGGGGGGGGCAGACAGCTCCAGTGGGGGACAGACAGATCCAGTGGGGAGTCAGACAGCTCCAGTCGGGGATCAGACAGATCCAGTGGGGGACAGACAGCCCCAGTGGGGAGTCAGACAGCTCCAGTGGGGGGGTCAGACAGCTCCAGTAGGGGGGGGGTCAGACAGCTCCAGTGGGGAGACAGACGGCTCCAGTAGGGGGTCAGACAGCTCCAGTGGGGGGTCAGACGGTTACAGTGGGGGGTCAGACAGCTCCAGTGGGGAGTCAGACGGCTCCAGTGGGAGGTCAGACGGCGCCAGTGGGGGGTCAGACAGCTCCAGTGGGGGGACAGACAGCTCCAGTGGGAGGTCAGACAGCTCCAGTGGGGGACAGACGGCTCCAGTGGGGGGATAGACGGCTCCAGTGGGGTTGTCAGACAGATCCAGTGGGACGTCAGACAGCTCCAGTGGGAGGTCAGACAGCTCCAGTCGGGGGTCAGACAGCTCCAGTGGGGGGTCAGACAGCTCCAGTGGGGGGTCAGACAGCTCCAGTGGGGGGGGGGGGGTCAGACAGCTCCAGTGGGGAGTCAGACAGCTCCAGTGGGGGGACAGACGGCTCCAGTCGGGGGTCAGACAGCTCCAGTGGGAGGTCAGACAGCTCCAGTCGGGGGTCAGACAGCTCCAGTGGGGGGTCAGACAGCTCCAGTGGAGGGTCAGCCGGCTCCAGTGTGGGGACAGACAGCTCCAGTGGGAGGTCAGCCAGATCCAGTGGGGGGTCAGACAGCTCCAGTTGGAGGACAGACAGCTCCAGTGGAAGGTCAGACAGCTCCAGTGGGAGGTCAGACAGCTCCAGTGGGAGGTCAGACAGCTCCAGTGGGAGGTCAGACAGCTCCAGTGGGGGCAGACAGCTCCAGTGGGGGTCAGACAGCTCCAGTGGGAGGTCAGACAGCTCCAGTGGGAGGTCAGACAGCTCCAGTGGGAGGTCAGACAGCTCCAGTCGGGGTCAGACAGATCCAGTGGGGACAGACGGCTCCAATGGGGAGTCAGACGGCTCCAGTGGGGAGTCAGACAGCTCCAGTGGGGCTCAGACAGCTCCAGTGGGGAGTCAGACAGATCCAGTGGGGGACAGACAGATCCAGTGGGGGGACAGACAGCTCCAGTGGGAGGTCAGACAGCTCCAGTGGGGGTCAGACAGCTCCAGTGGGAGGTCAGACAGCTCCAGTGGGAGGTCAGACAGCTCCAGTGGGGGTCAGACAGCTCCAGTGGGAGGTCAGACAGCTCCAGTGGGAGGTCAGACAGTTCCAGTGGGAGGTCAGACAGCTCCAGTCGGGGTCAGACGGCTCCAGTGGGAGGTCGGACAGCTCCAGTGGGGACAGACAGCTCCAGTGGGGGGTCAGACAGATCCAGTGGGGGGACAGACAGCTCCAGTGGGGGGTCAGACGGCTCCAGTTGGGGGTCAGACAGCTCCAGTGGGGGTCAGCAAGATCCAGTGGGGGTCAGACAGTTCCAGTGGGGGGTCAGACAGCTCCAAAGGGGGGTCAGACAGCTCCAGTGGGGGGTCAGACAGCTCCAGAGGGGGGTCCGACAGCTCCAAAGGGGGGTCAGACAGCTCCAGTGGGGGGTCAGACAGCTCCAGAGGGGGGTCAGACAGCTCCAGTGGGGGGTCAGACAGCTCCAGAGGGGGGTCAGACAGCTCCAGTGGGGGGTCAGACAGCTCCAGAAGGGGGTCAGACAGCTCCAGTGGGGAGTCAGACAGCTCCAGAGGGGGGTCAGACAGCACCGGTGGGGGTCAGACAGCACCAGTGGGGGGTCAGACAGCTCGAGGGGGGTCAGACAGCACCAGTGGGGGGTCAGACAGCTCCAGTGGGGGGTCAGACAGCTCCAGTGGGAGGTCAGACAGCTCCCGTGGGGAGTCAGACAGCTCCAGTCAGGGGTCAGACAGATCCAGTGGGGGGACAGACAGCTCCAGTGGGGAGTCAGACAGCTCCAGTCGGGGGTCAGACAGATCCAGTGGGGGGGGGGGGGCAGACAGCTCCAGTGGGGGACAGACAGATCCAGTGGGGAGTCAGACAGCTCCAGTCGGGGATCAGACAGATCCAGTGGGGGACAGACAGCCCCAGTGGGGAGTCAGACAGCTCCAGTGGGGGGGTCAGACAGCTCCAGTAGGGGGGGGGGTCAGACAGCTCCAGTGGGGAGACAGACGGCTCCAGTAGGGGGTCAGACAGCTCCAGTGGGGGGTCAGACGGTTACAGTGGGGGGTCAGACAGCTCCAGTGGGGAGTCAGACGGCTCCAGTGGGAGGTCAGACGGCGCCAGTGGGGGGTCAGACAGCTCCAGTGGGGGGACAGACAGCTCCAGTGGGAGGTCAGACAGCTCCAGTGGGGGACAGACGGCTCCAGTGGGGGGATAGACGGCTCCAGTGGGGGGTCAGACAGATCCAGTGGGAGGTCAGACAGCTCCAGTGGGAGGTCAGACAGCTCCAGTCGGGGGTCAGACAGCTCCAGTGGGGGGTCAGACAGCTCCAGTGGGGGGTCAGACAGCTCCAGTGGGGGGGGGGGGTCAGACAGCTCCAGTGGGGAGTCAGACAGCTCCAGTGGGGGGACAGACGGCTCCAGTCGGGGGTCAGACAGCTCCAGTGGGAGGTCAGACAGCTCCAGTCGGGGGTCAGACAGCTCCAGTGGGGGGTCAGACAGCTCCAGTGGAGGGTCAGCCGGCTCCAGTGTGGGGACAGACAGCTCCAGTGGGAGGTCAGCCAGATCCAGTGGGGGGTCAGACAGCTCCAGTTGGAGGACAGACAGCTCCAGTGGAAGGTCAGACAGCTCCAGTGGGAGGTCAGACAGCTCCAGTGGGAGGTCAGACAGCTCCAGTGGGAGGTCAGACAGCTCCAGTGGGGGCAGACAGCTCCAGTGGGGGTCAGACAGCTCCAGTGGGAGGTCAGACAGCTCCAGTGGGAGGTCAGACAGCTCCAGTGGGAGGTCAGACAGCTCCAGTCGGGGTCAGACAGATCCAGTGGGGACAGACGGCTCCAATGGGGAGTCAGACGGCTCCAGTGGGGAGTCAGACAGCTCCAGTGGGGCTCAGACAGCTCCAGTGGGGAGTCAGACAGATCCAGTGGGGGACAGACAGATCCAGTGGGGGGACAGACAGCTCCAGTGGGAGGTCAGACAGCTCCAGTGGGGGTCAGACAGCTCCAGTGGGAGGTCAGACAGCTCCAGTGGGAGGTCAGACAGCTCCAGTGGGGGTCAGACAGCTCCAGTGGGAGGTCAGACAGCTCCAGTGGGAGGTCAGACAGTTCCAGTGGGAGGTCAGACAGCTCCAGTCGGGGTCAGACGGCTCCAGTGGGAGGTCGGACAGCTCCAGTGGGGACAGACAGCTCCAGTGGGGGCCAGACAGATCCAGTGGGGGCCAGACAGATCCAGTGGGGGCCAGACAGATCCAGTGGGGGGACAGACAGATCCAGTGGGGGCCAGACAGATCCAGTGGGGGGACAGACAGCTTCAGTGAGGAGTCAGACAGCTCCAGTGGGGGATCAGACGGATCGAGTGGGGGGGGGGGGGGCAGACAGCTCCAGTGGGAGGTCAGACAGCTCCAGTGGGGTCAGACAGCTCTAGTGGGAGGTCAGACAGCTCCAGTGGGGAGTCAGACAGCTCCAGTGGGGGATCAGACGGCTCCAGTGTGTGTGTGGGGGGGGGGGGGGGGCAGACAGCTCCAGTGGGAGGTCAGACAGCTCCCGTGGGGAGTCAGACAGCTCCATTGGGGGTCAGACAGCTCCAGTGGGGGTCAGAAAGCTTCAGTGGGGAGTCAGACACCTCCAGTGGGGAGTCAGACAGCTCCAGTGGGAGGTCAGACAGCTCCAGTGGGGGGTCGGACGGCTCCAGTGGGGGGTCAGACAGCTCCAGTGGGGAGTCAGACAGCTCCAGTGGGGGTCAGACAGCTCCAGTCGGGGGTCAGACAGATCCAGTTGGGGTGTCAGACAGCTCCAGTGGGAGGTCAGACAGCTCCAGTGGGAGGTCAGACAGCTCAAGTGGGAGGTCAGACAGCTCCCGTGGGGAGTCAGACAGCTCCAGTGGGGGTCTGACAGCTCCAGTGGGAGGTCAGACAGCTCCCGTGGGGAGTCAGACAGCTCCAGTGGGGGTCTGACAGCTCCAGTTGGGGGACGGACACCTCCAGTGGGAGGTCAGACAGCTCCAGTGGGAGGTCAGACGGCTCCAGTGGGGGGACAGACAGCTCCAGTGGGGGGACAGACGGCTCCAGTGGGAGGTCAGACACCTCCAGTGGGGGGTCAGACGGCTCCAGTGGGAGGTCAGACAGCTCCAGTGGGAGGTCAGACAGCTCCAGTGGGGGGGGGGGGGTCAGACGGCTCCAGTGGGGGAACAGACAGCTCCAGTGGGGAGTCAGACGGTTCCAGTGGGGGGTCAGACAGCTCCAGTGGGGGGTCAGACGGCTCCAGTGGGGGGACAGACGGCTCCAGTGGGAGGTCAGACAGCTCCAGTGGGGGGTCAGACAACTCCAGTGGGAGGTCAGACAGCTCCGGTGGGGGGGACAGACAGCTCCAGTGGGGGTCAGACAGCTCCAGTGGGAGGTCAGACAGCGCCAGTGGGGGGTCAGACGGCTCCAGTGGGGGGACAGACACCTCCAGTGGGAGGTCAGACAGCTCCAGTGGGAGGTCAGACAGCTCCAGTGGGAGGTCAGACAGCTCCAGTGGGGGGTCAGACGGCTCCAGTGGGGGGACAGACAGCTCCAGTTGGGGGGGGGGGGGGGGAGACGGCTCCAGTGGGAGGGTCAGACAGCTCCAGTGGGGGGTCAGACAGCTCCAGTGGGGGCAGACAGCTCCAGTGGGGGTCAGACAGCTCCAGTGGGAGGTCAGACAGCTCCAGTGGGAGGTCAGACAGCTCCAGTGGGAGGTCAGACAGCTCCAGTCGGGGTCAGACAGATCCAGTGGGGACAGACGGCTCCAATGGGGAGTCAGACGGCTCCAGTGGGGAGTCAGACAGCTCCAGTGGGGCTCAGCCCTGCCCTGAGCCGGACATGGAATGTGGACTAGTCTGCCCTGAGCCGGACATGGAATGTGAACGACTTAGTCTGCCCTGAGCCGGACATGGAATGTGGACTAGTCTGCCCTGAGCCTGAGATGGAATGTGGAGGACTAGAGTCTGCCCTGAGCCGGACATGGAATGTGGGCGACTAGAGTCTGCCCTGAGCCTGAGATGGAATGTGGACGACTAGAGTCTGCCCTGAGCCTGACATGGAATGTGGACGACTAGAGTCTGCCCTGAGCGGGACATGGAATGTGGACGACTAGAGTCTGCCCTGAGCCTGAGATGGAATGTGGACGACTAGTCTGCCCTGAGCCTGACATGGAATGTGGACGACTAGAGTCTGCCCTGAGCCTGTCATGGAATGTGGACGACTAGAGTCTGCCCTGAGCCTGACATGGAATTTGAACTAGTCTGCCCTGGGCCTGACATGGAATGTGGACGACTAGAATCTGCCCTGAGCCGGACATGGAATGTGGGCGACTAGAGTCTGCCCTGAGCCTGAGATGGAATGTGGACGACTAGTCTGCCCTGAGCCTGACATGGAATTTGAACTAGTCTGCCCTGGGCCTGACATGGAATGTGGACGACTAGAATCTGCCCTGAGCCTGACATGGAATGGGACTAGAGTCTGTCCTGGGCCGGGCATGGAATGTGAACGACTAGTCTGCCCTGAGCCTGAGATGGAATGTGGACTAGAGCCTGCCGTGAGCCGGACATGGAATGTGGACTAGTCTGTCCTGAGACTGAGATGGAATGTGGACGACTAGTCTGCCCTGAGCGGGACGTGGAATGTGGACGACTAGAGTCTGCCCTGAGCCTGACATGGAATGTGGACGACTAGAGTCTGCCCTGAGTCTGAGATGGAATGTGGACGACTAGAGTCTGCCCTGAGCCGGACATGGAATGTGGACGACTAGTCTGCCCTGAGCGGGACATGGAATGTGGACGACTAGTCTGCCCTGAGCCTGAGATGGAATGTGAACGACTAGAGTCTGCCCTGAGCCGGACATGGAATGTGGAATAGTCTTCCCTGAGCCTGACATGGAATGTGAACGACTAGTCTGCCCTGAGCCTGACATGGAATGTGGACGACTAGTCTGCCCTGAGCCGGACATGGGATGTGGACTAGAGTCTGCCCTGAGCCTGACATGGAATGTGGACGACTAGTCTGCCCTGAGGCGGACATGAAATGTGGACGACTAGTCTGCCCTGAGGCGGACATGGAATGTGGACTAGTCTGCCCTGAGCCTGACATGGAATGTGGACTAGAGTCTGCCCTGAGCCTGAGATGGAATGTGGACGACTAGTCTGCCCTGAGCCTGACATGGAATGTGGACAACTAGAGTCTGCCCTGAGCGGGACGTGGAATGTGGACGACAGAGTCTGCCCTGAGCCGGACAGCTAGTCAGTATTCGATAATGAGATTTGGAGGCGAGGTAGATCGAAGACAATCTCATCACAAGTCCTATGTTCATTGCTATGTATAAACTGAAGTATTTTGCCGTCGGGTTTTCAATGACCAGGGCTGCCGCAGAATTAGCCTGTCACTGCAGCTTTAACAGCTTTCGGTAGCAATAGGTACTAACCTTTCTGGAACTGCTTTCGCTCCCCCTAAAAGACGTTTTATTTGTACAATTGCACATGTTCACACACTTGACTCGACCTTTTCTCCTGTGGTTACGATACTGGACAACAGGACGGATCGAACGAACGTCGCCAATGCCTTCGCCCGCCATTCCCTTTGCCGACTGCATTTGACGCAATCAGTCTACGTGAAAACGCACTTTGCCGCCGCCGCAGTTGATTGATTTGCCAATGATTGGTTGGCCGTTGGTTGGCTGATTTCACTCGAGCCACTGCCGAGACGCAGTGCAATTCTGGTGTGCGGCGTCCTCCAGAGGCATGGACCAGACTACCTTTAAATGCGACTTTGAGGGCGAACCAATACGCTCTGATCCTGCTCAGCGACCACTGACAACTGATCACATAATGCGATTGGTATCATTTTCGGGTCAGAACAAAGCAGGGAGAATGCACGGCAAGTCCTACCGTCGCCCAAGCGAACCGACCGGCGCAAAGACTACTGCACATGAAGTCGGCCGCATTTAAGACATGCAGTGAACATAGTAAATGTGTGTATTTCACACATGAACAGCGCAATGCAGTGAATGGTGGGGTCAATGGTGGAACAGTGAACATAGTAAATGTGTGTATTTCACACATGAACAGCGCAATGCAGTGAATGGTGGGGTGAATGGTGGAACAGTGAACATAGTAAATGTGTGTATTTCACACATGAACAGCGCAATGCAGTGAATGGTGGAACAGTGAACATAGTAAATGTGTGTATTTCACACATGAACAGCGCAATGCAGTGAACAATATTGGATAATGTATGACTTCATACTATGCCGGGAACGCTAATGGGAAAAAGTCGATTAGGTGAAGACTACGTGAACAATACAATGGATGAGAGATGACAATGGTGAAAATAAGTCAATGTTCCATGTCTTGTGTGAAACCTGATATCGCTACCACAATTGCACAGCATGTATGATAAACATGTGTTTTTTTTCTTCTCATTTTAGGTAAGTGTCACGCGACACAGCGCAACACATATGCAATGGGGCAGCTCACAGTGAAATACAACATTGTAAGCCAAACGGCAGCGTACAACTGTCAACGCCAACTGTAACATACACAAAAATACAATTATCCAACACTAAACAGCAACACACGACCAACACAGCGCACCAATGCCGCTCTCTTCGCTGAACTTCGCTCTCTTCAGCGCGGCGCCGCCGACACGCGGTAGGACTGAACCGACCCACCGGCACGGCGCGTCTGACCCCGGCGCGCGGCGTGCTGTCCCACCGCCGTTGCCGCCGCTGCCGCCGCTGCCGCCGCTGCCGCCGCTACAGGACCGGGTGGACGGAGATCTCGCCGTAGGCCTGCGTCTGCTGCAGGAGCACGCTCTGCTGAGCGTGCAGCTGCAGCAGGTGGGCGAAGGTGGCGGCCGCCTGCAGCCGCGAGCTCGAGCTCGGCGGCGCCAGCTCGGAGAAGAGCAGCCAGCCGGTGGGCGCGGCGCGCAGCCGGCCGGCCACGTCCTCCGGCACCAGACTGGCAGAGCGGAACTGTCCGGCCGAGCTGCCGGGTCAGGTCAGGTCAGGTCAGGTCAGGTCAGGTCAGGTCAGGTCAGGTCAGGTCACAGGTCAGCCACGGGCTGAGTCAAAACGACCTGCACGTGACACCGTCAGCGGTTGGGAATGGGCCGGGAAGGGCCGGGATGGACGGGACGGTTGGGAATGGGCCGGGAAGGGCCGGGATGGACGTGACGGTTGGGAATGGGCCGGGAAGGGTCGGGATGGACGGGACGGTTGGGAATGGGCCGGGATGGACGGGACGGTTGGGAATGGACCGGGAAGGGTCGGGATGGACGCCTACACAGAATGGAGCAGTAACTGTTTTGAGTTTTGAAAGCGTGGGCAGTCGAAAACAGCCAGGCACAGCGAAGAATCGCGCGCAGCATATAGCTATACATACTGTCGTATGCGCTGGGTCCAGGGATGTCGGAAAAACGACAACACAACGTTTGCATGCAGATAAAGCACAACGACCAGTGTTCGTCAGACATTCTATTGTCAAAACGCGGGATTTTTAGCTGCGTCGCTTCATAGCACTGCAAGTCAACCACATACAATCGTAAATAGCTTATGTCCACATGCAATATGTGACTGATTAACGTTTTCCGGGGGGGGGGACTGTCCTGTAGCCCGTCTAAGAATGGCCTTGATTAAACGGTGAAAACGGCAGTGCGGTGCGAGGAAGACGACCAAACAGAGAATGTTTCAAGGTCGTGTCAACTCGCTATCACAGGAAAATCAGTCAGGAAGCTTTGCAAGCGAACGCGATACGGACGGCTAAACCGGTCCTGGTATAACCCTGACAATGCACGGAACGGGGGCGCGGAATGTTTTTATTCCTGCAAAAACAAACGGGAACATCAAACCATGTTGCAAAATGCATCAGTTCGCTGACGTCTGCCGGTCTACTAACAGCAGTTCCTGAGGCCTTTTGCATAAAACTTACGATATACGTCGCCGGAGTAAATCTTAGAAAATCAAAGAAAGAGCAGATTCTACGAAACTTCTTAATTTGTGTTTCACCGCGTGTTAATCACCGTTAATTTGTGTTTCACCGTGTGTTAGTCACCGTTAATTGTGTCACCGTGTGTTAGTCACCGTTAATTTGTGTTTCACCGTGTGTTAATCACCGTTAATTGTGTCACCGTGTGTTAGTCACCGTTAATTTGTTTCACCGTGTGTTAGTCACCGTTAATTTGTGTTTCACCGTGTGTTAATCACCGTTAATTGTGTCACCGTGTGTTAATCACCGTTAATTGTGTCACCGTGTGTTAATCACCGTTAATTGTGTCACCGTGTGTTAATCACCGTTAATTTGTGTTTCACCGTGTGTTAATCACCGTTAATTGTGTCACCGTGTGTTCATCACCGTTAATTTGTGTTTCACCGTGTGTTAATCACCGTTAATTGTGTCACCGTGTGTTAATCACCGTTAATTGTGTCACCGTGTGTTAATCACCGTTAATTGTGTCACCGTGTGTTAATCACCGTTAATTGTGTCACCGTGTGTTAATCACCGTTAATTGTGTCACCGTGTGTTAATCACCGTTAATTTGTGTTTCACCGTGTGTTAATCACCGTTAATTGTGTCACCGTGTGTTAGTCACCGTTAATTTGTGTTTCACCGTGTGTTAATCACCGTTAATTGTGTCACCGTTAATTTGTGTTTCACCTCCTATTTCCGTTATTAGAATGTGCCGGATTCTAAGATATGACGTCATATCCAGAACAAAGTAGTGTAAAATAGCTGCAGCGCATCCAAGCTATTTACAGTATGGCTACACAACAGTTGGGCATAAATATAATAAGAAATACTTTGTAATTCGTCCGAAACCAATATTATCACCATCTGCATTGATATTAGGATCTGTCTTAGAAAATGATGTTCATCTGCCTCCCAGGCAGCTGATGCGTGCTGCCACCTATGTCCGAATACGGTGACTGCTGCTATATTGACATCAACAGACACTCCACGAATAAGCGTGGCTATTACGTGCCATAAGTCGGTTAAATAAAACAGTAGGGAAGTTACAATTGTCACGATGGGAAACCAAGCAGACATTCACTCAGACGTACACACAAACATACACACACCCACGCACGCACGCACGCACGCACGCACGCACGCACGCACGCACGCACGCACGCACACCCGCCCGCACACACCCGCACACGCACGCGCACGCACGCGCACGCGCACGCGCACGCGCACGCGCACGCGCACGCGCACACACACACACACACACACACACACACACACACACACACACACACACACACACACACACACACACACACACACACACACACACACACACACCACACACACACACACACACACACACACACACACACACACACACACACACACACACACACACACACACACACACACACACAGTCACTTATGGCCCAAAGAAAGACCGGGCCGCCCGTTTGAAACGTGTCGGTTCCAGCCCCCTCACATCATCAGGCAACGCGTTCAGCAGCGATGTCGCACGGTACGAAAACGAACGTTGTCCGGCCGCCGTTCTCATGGCCGGCGGGCGCAGGTACTGGTCCTGTCGCGTGACACGCTCACAGTGCCGCACATCAGCGTAGATGCGGAATAAATGGGCGAGGTCCGCAGGCTCACCCAGCACATATGTTTTATGAGCAACAATCGCCGTCTGGTAATCGCACATCTGGCGAGGCGCGAGGAGGTTCAGGTCATCCCGCGCGCGAGACACATGATCATATTTTCTGAGTCCAGCAACGACCCTGGTTGCAAAGTTCACAACTTGCATCAGTCTGTTGTCGTTAGCAGCCGAACCATTGCCATATACAGAGATACAGTATCTCACGCGCGAGATGACCAGACCGCGCACAATAGTTAGCATCACGCTCTGAACAAAAACTACTGCTCCTACTAGATGGCAGCACACGGGATTAACAACAAGACACTGACAAAACGGGAACGCGGTAGTGGCTCCTCCTCGGGCTGCGCCGAGCCGTTGGCCGTACGGCTGCTGGGTTTGGCCGCCACCGCCCGGCCGGACGACTCTCCTGGGCCGCTCCAGGCGCTGGGGACGGCGTGGCGCCGCCCGAGCCGACCGCCGCGGCAGCGGAGGAGGCAGAGGCGGCCGGAGAGACGGCAGCGGCCGGCAGGGAGACGGCGGAAGACGACTGTCCGTCGCCGCCGCCGTCTCTCCGGCCGTCTCTGCCTCTTTCACTGACGCGGCGCGGCGGCCGGCTCGGGCGGCGCTACGCCGTCCGAGCGTCTATATATTCGAATTATCTAATAAGTAATGCCAGGGACTTCGCCACGGGGGACGGGGGAAGTTTCCCCCATTCTTTGGCCAGGGGGATTATCCCTCAATTTTCCCTGACAAACAACTATAAATCAGTGTTCAGTTGTACTCATGATTTGTTAGGTACATACCTACCTCTCGCCTGTTGAACAAGCTTTCGCTGACACTGCACCCCCCCCCCTCAACAGCATTTCGCTGACGCTCCACACACCCCCCCCCCCCCACCCTGCTCAACAGCTTTTCGGTTTTGATCACTGCACCCCCTCCCCCAGTCAACAACTTTTCGCTGACGCCGACCACTCAGCTTCCTTTGATCCTGCCCCCCCCCCCCCCCCCATTTCAAAGGTGTGGCGGAGACCCTGAGTTACGGTGACGGACGTTAGATATGGAGCCTGTCTATCATCTGGGACCACTTTGGTAACGATCCGGCAATACATTCGGGACGTTATATGCGGTACCCCGTCCTTTGCCCTTGAATTTGACCTTGAACAGCAAAATGAAGGTCATATTCGTGATCAGCGTGTCAGAATTGACTGTGGGCCGAAGTTTGGGGCAAATCTGAATATGTGCCGAATCCATCGCTGAATTAGTCGCCAACTTCACGGACGTTATATTTACCTGAATGATTCCGACACAGGACACACCATACCATTGTTTATTCACATCATTGTTTATTCTGGGACGGAACGTCCTTGGCGTCTTCGGCGACGGTTTTCCAGTTGGAGAACCTCTTCGTCCTCGACAAACTCCATTTCCCCGCGCTATCAGCAATACTATAGAAAACCGATGCTTACCAAATGTCGCCCTCAAAATCAAAGCAACTATATACCCTTCGTAGATTTTTCCCTGCTAGTTTAGGATTTTAACATTTATTTCACGGATGCGGCGTGCTAACCAGACTACTTTTTTTTAAATGAAACAGGGCCCCTTGGAACGGCTTCACGCACCGGCGTAAATTCATCACTGTTCTTTTTATTTGCAGGATCTTGGTGAAACAAGATGTCTTGGAATAGTTACGATTCTAAGAGGAATCGAACTTGTTTTCCGTTTGGTAAGTTGTATGCAAAAGGCTGGCTCTGGTCTTCCACTATCCCCGCACTGGTAACAGTACGTGTCTATAGGACGCCGACCCCACCGCAGCGACAACAAGATCAACGTGATGATGGAACAATCAACACGAATGCCTTGTTATCCACAAGCGCAACAGGCGACCCACCATTCACTCCTGGCCATACCAACCCCTTGACACCCATTAACACACCCAACAGGCGACCCAACATTCGCTCCTGGCCATACCAACCCCTTGATAACCATTAACACACCCAACAGGCGGCCCACCATTCACTCCTGGCCATACCAACCCCCTGACACCCATTAACACACATGGGTGGAACTTTATATACTTTCGGGGTTGTAGCTACAACTGCATCCTCAAAAATTACAACCCCAATTATGAATATTACAACCCCAACATTGACAGTAAATGCAGAAGTAAATAAATACTGCGAACGGTACGCAAAATCACCAAAGGATTTTTTTCAATAACAATAATAACCAGTATGGCGCCGTAGTTGGCGATGAACGAGCGAGCGCGAAGGAAATGTATGGTGAAGTTGGTATACGCAGTGCGCACGCATAAGGGTGCTGCTTTCCTAGTACTGTTGCCTGACACCACACCAAATTCCAACTCGATCGGGCAAGTCGTTTCTGAGATACAAAAAGGAGTGCGCACTCGCGCACGTGCAGAGGCACCCCACCTGACTTGTGGGAAGGTGGCGGCTGAGAGGTCCCTAACCACACACCAAATTTGCACACACTCGGCCCAGCCGTTGCGGAGTTTTTGCGAGCAGGCACTTTTCAACAGCCCTCACGCGGAACGCGCCACGTGCAGTGATAGTCACCCACGTGAGTCGGCTCTGGTCTCAAACAGGGATATAGGGTGGATGAGGCTACTCAGCAAAGAAGCTCGCTTGTCAATCGAACGTGCTGTTACAGATATATGAGCTTCTGAAAAGCGTCGCCACGGGCCGGGCCCGGCCGCTCATATTCCGATTTTTCCCCTACTTCAAGGAAGGACGAGCGAGCTCGCAGGCGCTCGCAAGTAATCACCAATGTATTGATGACTTTTATATGACTCATATGACGTCCTGGTGTCATCCCGCCTTTACTGGAGGGTGATTCCCGGTTTGATTGATAACCAGTAAATTGATACATAGCTTCGTTGCAAAGGCAGGAAGTGTGTACTAACGTTCATTACTATGTTCTTTGGAACGTGAAATGCAAGGTAGAACTGTATAGTGGTATAGGGTTTTATTAACACGCGCCCTGGAGGGCCTCTGAAAATTACACGCACTGGAGGGAGGAGGGGGGAGATAAAGGTCCCGATAAGAAATACAATAACGCATATTGTAGGGTGGAGAGGTTCTGTGGGGAACTCTGTTTTGTGAGAATTCCATGACACTAGGTTAATATCTCCAAGGTCAAATGAGGTCAAACATGCTAAGATTTGATTGTCATGCGCTCCTTGGCTTGACATTGTTATGGAACGCAGTGATTGCGTGTATATGTATAAGTATTAAGTATATTGTATGTACCCCAAAATGGGCTTAAATGATTTGTTTTATGATTTTGTCTAATGATACAATAGGGACGATATAAGTTGCATTTGACCTCACGCCATTTACATACCAGTAAGGCGCCGTAGTTGGCGATGAAGGAGCGAGCGCGAAGGAAATGTATGTTGAATTTCAACTCGATCGGGCAAGTAGTTTCTGAGATACAAAAAAAAAGTTGCACGTGCGCACGTGCAGACGCACCCCACCCCTGACTTGTGGGAAGGCGGCGGCTGAGAGGTCCCTAACCACACACTAATTTCGAACACAAAAAAGGTTCAGCCGTTCCTGAGATGTAGAATAGGGTTGTGCACGTGTGCACGTGCAGGGGCACCCCACCCCTGACTTGTGGGAAAGTGGCGGCTGAGAGGTCCCCAACGACACACTAAATTTGAACACAATCGGCTCAGCTGTTTCTGAGATATAGAATAGGGGTGTGCACGTGCTCACGTGCAGACGCACCTCACCCCTGACTTGTGGAAAAGTGGCGGCTGAGGAGTCTCTGACCACAAACCAAATGTACATACAATCTGCCCAGCCGTTGCGGAGTTTTTGCGAGAAAACAATTTTCAACACCCATCACTCGGCACGCGCCACGCGCAGTGGTAGTCAGTAGTCACCCACGTGAGTCGGCACCATGGTCTCAAACATGGTAAGTTGGATGGGGCTGCTCAGCAAAGAAGACCGCTTGTCAATCGGACGTGCGGTTGCAGAGATATGAGCTTCTCAAAAGCGTCGCCCCGGGCGAGGTCGGGTCGGGTCGGGTCGGGGGTCAGGGGTCGGGTCGGGTCGGGTCGGGTCGGGTCGGGTCGGGTCGGGTCGGGTCGGGTTGGGTTGGGTTGGGTTGGGTTGGGTTGGGTTGGGTTGGGTTGGGTTGGGTTGGGTTGGGTTGGGTTGGGTTGGGTTGGGTTGGATCGGGCCGGGCCGCTCATATTAAGATTGTTCCCTTACACCACGGAAGGAAGAGCGAGCGCTTCGCGCTCGCTCGTAACAAAACAATTAATAAATATGAGCATAGAAAAGGAAAAACTTTAAAATGTTGGCCACGTTTGCCATAAAATAGCATTTAAAATCCAAGAATACAACATATTACCCCTAAATTAGTTAGAAAGACTATTTAGGTACCTGCATGTAGCCATGTATATTTTTAATGATTGTTTGTTTACTCTCCATGTGAAGCTGGCGCTGATGCGATGCTAAGTGAGCTGCATATTGTCGAACGCGGGATTCTTTCTCTCATTTCGTTGCTGTTGATCCGGACATCCAGTTACTGTATGGTGTATGTGCAGAATGTACAGCGATCTTTCCGTATAGCCAATCAGTAACGGATTGATAATTGGATGTTGGATAGTTGGGATAGTTCATGTATAGCTCGCGTTTCACTCAGTCATCTGTAACTGTTTGTGAAAATCGAACATAATAAAAGCTATGTTAATTCTATGGTGTTTAACTACTTTCAATTTTGCACATTTTTCGTTTTAGTTTCTTGATTCGCTTTTACTCTCCCCCGGTCGCCGACTCAATTACAACCCCAACGAAAAACAAAAAGTTCCGCCTCTGTTAACACACCCAACAGGCGACCCAACATTCACTCCTGGCCATACCAACCCCCTGACACCCATTAACACACCCAACAGGCGACCCAACATTCACTCCTGGCCATACCAACCCCCTGACACCCATTAACACACCCAACAGGCGACCCAACATTCACTCCTGGCCATACCAACCCCCTGACACCCATTAACACACCCAACAGGCGACCCAACATTCACTCCTGGCCATACCAACCCCCTGACACCCATTAACACACCCAACAGGCGACCCAACATTCACTCCTGGCCATACCAACCCCCTGACACCCATTAACACACCCAACAGGCGACCCAACATTCACTCCTGGCCATACCAACCCCCTGACACCCATTAACACACCCAACAGGCGACCCAACATTCGCTACTGGCCATACCAACCCCCCGACACCCATTAACACACCCAACAGGCGACCCAACATTCGCTACTGGCCATACCAACCCCCCGACACCCATTAACACACCCAACAGGCGACCCAACATTCACTCCTGGCCATACCAACCCCCTGACACCCATTAACACACCCAACAGGCGACCCAACATTCGCTACTGGCCATACCAACCCCTGACACCCATTAACACACCCAACAGGCGACCCAACATTCGCTACTGGCCATACCAACCCCGACACCCATTAACACACCCAACAGGCGACCCAACATTCACTCCTGGCCATACCAACCCCCTGCCACCCATTAGCACACCCAACAGGCGACCCAACATTCGCTCCTGGCCATACCAACCCCCTGCCACCCATTAACACACCCAACAGGCGACCCAACATTCACTCCTGGCCATACCAACCCCCTGCCACCCATTAACACACCCAACAGGCGACCCAACATTCGCTACTGGCCATACCAACCCCCTGACACCCATTAACACACCCAACAGGCGACCCAACATTCGCTCCTGGCCATACCAACCCCCTGCCACCCATTAACACACCCAACAGGCGACCCAACATTCACTCCTGGCCATACCAACCCCCTGACATCCATTAACACACCCAACAGGCGACCCAACATTCGCAACTGGCCATACCAACCCCTGACACCCATTGACTCCACTACCACCCCATTAAAGGGAATGTTTCACATTTCTGAAAGTTGTCAAACATATGCTGGTTGTAGTCGAAAATATGAAGTAGGTGCTGCTGAAAACGATGGTGATAATTGTTCACTCGAAAAGTCACTTAACTTTATACAAATTCAGTTTTTAGATTTTGGCGAATGACGTCATTATTGAGCTATAGACCGCCGCTGATTGGCTGGAAAAGTGGTTGTCAGCCAATCAACGGCGGCACTAGCCTAGACCCCATTTTGCAAACTATAAATTGAATTGCTTAAAAACGGCTAAGTTTTTGGGGAAATGACCTTAGTATTTTCGACATTTCAATAACAGCCAACATTGACATTTCAATAACAGATAGTGGCCATCTCAGTTCAAAACCAATACAAAGGTGAAACATTCCCTTTAAGACCACTACCGTCTCAATTCGCCTCTCATTTGGCCGGCTGAGTGAGCAGCACTCAGCCGTGAGCTGCTGTCTGCAGCAGGGTGGCGTGCAGAGTGGGTGGCTGGCACGGGGGGCAGCCGAGTGGCGCGGCGGGCGCCACGGGAGCGCTCGGTCGGCGTCACCGGAGCCGACACGCCGACCGACAGCTACGTAATCAAACCGGCAGAGCTGGCCGCGCGCGCCGCGCTGAATTGGCCGGCACGTCACACGTCAGTTACCTCCCCCCCCCCCCCCCCCCCTCCCTCCCCAGCCCCGACCCCGCCCCCGGCCCCCGGCCCCGGCCCCGGCCCCGGCCCCGGCCCCGGCCCCGGCCCCGGCCCCGGCCCCGGCCCCGGCCGGCGGCCGGCTGGGTGTCGCCAGTCGACACTCAGTGAATGTGCCCCGCGCCTGGGGAGGTGTGTGGTGCAGCGATTGGTGTGTGCCCACGGCGCAGCGTGCGGGTCAGGTCGGAAGTAGGCGAGGGGCGGGATCTGTACTAGGAGACAACAGGTACTGCGTGGCATCAGGCTGCAGGGCGATGGTCATCATGGACAGGGACAGGTCTGAACAGCATGTTCTAAACGGATGCAAACGAAGCACGCTTTAGGGGATAAGGAATTAATAACCCTTACAGCAAACAGTTGTTTAAGTTATATCACATCCACTTTTTCTCATATTCAACAAAAATACGCGCAGCATCCAAAATGAGCTCGGAGTGCTGGGTAAGCACGCGGATACGCGACTGACTTAAGATATACCAACAAATCAACAATATCGAATGGCATTATGAACAAAGCCCCGGGCGGCTGACTAGAACAGCGATTGCCTGACGGCGGTGTGACTTCCAACAGTGATAAGTTGACACCAAACAAGGGCGAATCATCATTAGAGCACCAGTCACACTTGCAGGCGGGTTATATTACAACTGGTTCTTGCTGGAATACCTCACCTTTGCGCTTACCTGACAAGCTACCAAGGGAATACAAACTAGCTGTCGGGGTCCGTTCGATTGGTTAAATGTTGAAAACCTGCTCCTGGGTCTTCCAGGTTGTGTCCACTCCCTAATGGCCAGACAATAAGACAGACCTGTGTTTCCGAGTCGTTAGTCGTTTTCGACTCGACTGCACATGTCGGCAGTGTGTTGGTCGGCGGCCGAGGGACCTGTTGGCCTGTGTCAGAGACCGACCGACGTCTGACAGGCGGGACATGCCGGCAGTGGTGTTGTGGTTTTCGGAGGGAACAGTCCGCTGATCGCCGCGTAACAGACCGCCCGACCAACAGAGAATGAACTGAGACTGTGACTGGGCCTGATTCGGGGACCTTTATCAGACACACAGCCTCGAGACAGTAAGCGACCCACAGCCGCGCCCGACCACTGACTAACCCGTAGAGGAGCGTAGGGCTCTGGTAGTGGCTCTCCAGTGGTAAGCGACACACAGCCGCGCCCGACCACTGACTAACCCGTAGAGGAGCGTAGGGCTCTGGTAGTGGCTCTCCAGTGGTAAGCGACACACAGCCGCGCCCGATCACTGACTAACCCGTAGAGGAGCGTAGGGCTCTGGTAAGCGACACGCAGCCGCGCCCGACCACTGACTAACCCGTAGAGGAGCGTAGGGCTCTGGTAGTGGCTCTCCAGTGGTAAGCGACACGCAGCCGCGCCCGACCACTGACTAACCCGTAGAGGAACGTAGGGCTCTGGTAGTGGCTCTCCAGTGGTAAGCGACACGCAGCCGCGCCCGACCACTGACTAACCCGTAGAGGAACGTAGGGCTCTGGTAGTGGCTCTCCAGTGGTAAGCGACACGCAGCCGCGCCCGACCACTGACTAACCCGTAGAGGAACGTAGGGCTCTGGTAGTGGCTCTCCAGTGGTAAGCGACACGCAGCCGCGCCCGACCACTGACTAACCCGTAGAGGAGCGTAGGGCTCTGGTAAGCGACACACAGCCGCGCCCGACCACTGACTAACCCGTAGAGGAGCGTAGGGCTCTGGTAAGCGACACGCAGCCGCGCCCGACCACTGACTAACCCGTAGAGGAGCGTAGGGCTCTGGTAAGCGACACACAGCCGCGCCCGACCACTGACTAACCCGTAGAGGAGCGTAGGGCTCTGGTAAGCGACACGCAGCCGCGCCCGACCACTGACTAACCCGTAGAGGAACGTAGGGCTCTGGTAGTGGCTCTCCAGTGGTAAGCGACACGCAGCCGCGCCCGACCACTGACTAACCCGTAGAGGAGCGTAGGGCTCTGGTAAGCGACACGCAGCCGCGCCCGACCACTGACTAACCCGTAGAGGAGCGTAGGGCTCTGGTAAGCGACACGCAGCCGCGCCCGACCACTGACTAACCCGTAGAGGAGCGTAGGGCTCTGGTAAGCGACACGCAGCCGCGCCCGACCACTGACTAACCCGTAGAGGAACGTAGGGCTCTGGTAAGCGACACGCAGCCGCGCCCGACCACTGACTAACCCGTAGAGGAACGTAGGGCTCTGGTAGTGGCTCTCCAGTGGTAAGCGACACACAGCCGCGCCCGATCACTGACTAACCCGTAGAGGAACGTAGGGCTCTGGTAAGCGACACGCAGCCGCGCCCGATCACTGACTAACCCGTAGAGGAACGTAGGGCTCTGGTAAGCGACACGCAGCCGCGCCCGACCACTGACTAACCCGTAGAGGAACGTAGGGCTCTGGTAGTGGCTCTCCAGTGGTAAGCGACACGCAGCCGCGCCCGACCACTGACTAACCCGTAGAGGAACGTAGGGCTCTGGTAAGCGACACGCAGCCGCGCCCGACCACTGACTAACCCGTAGAGGAACGTAGGGCTCTGGTAGTGGCTCTCCAGTGGTAAGCGACACACAGCCGCGCCCGATCACTGACTAACCCGTAGAGGAACGTAGGGCTCTGGTAAGCGACACGCAGCCGCGCCCGACCACTGACTAACCCGTAGAGGAACGTAGGGCTCTGGTAGTGGCTCTCCAGTGGTAAGCGACACACAGCCGCGCCCGACCACTGACTAACCCGTAGAGGAGCGTAGGGCTCTGGTAGTGGCTCTCCAGTGGTAAGCGACACGCAGCCGCGCCCGACCACTGACTAACCCGTAGAGGAACGTAGGGCTCTGGTAGTGGCTCTCCAGTGGTAAGCGACACGCAGCCGCGCCCGACCACTGACTAACCCGTAGAGGAACGTAGGGCTCTGGTAGTGGCTCTCCAGTGGTAAGCGACACACAGCCGCGCCCGATCACTGACTAACCCGTAGAGGAGCGTAGGGCTCTGGTAGTGGCTCTCCAGTGGTAAGCGACACACAGCCGCGCCCGACCACTGACTAACCCGTAGAGGAGCGTAGGGCTCTGGGTTGGCGGAGCCTCCTCGCTGCTGGCTGTCCTCCTGTTGCTGCCGCCGCCGCCACCGGCCACACCTGAAAACCGAAACACACGCACACACACACACACACAGTGGTAATCACTGAGTACTGGTAATCACCGAGTACTGGTAATCACTGAGTACAGGTAATCACTGAGTACAGGTAATCACTGAGTACTGGTAAGCACTGGGTACTGGTAAGCACTGGGTACTGGTAATCACTGAGTACTGGTAAGCACTGGGTACAGGTAATCACCGAGTACTGGTAATCACCGAGTACTGGTAAGCACTGAGTACTGGTAAGCACTGGGTACAGGTAATCACCGAGTACTGGTAATCACCGAGTACTGGTAATCACCGAGTACTGGTAATCACTGAGTACTGGTACGCACTGGGTACAGGTAATCACCGAGTACTGGTAATCACCGAGTACTGGTAAGCACTGGGTACTGGTAATCACTGAGTACTGGTAAGCACTGGGTACTGGTAATCACTGAGTACTGGTAATCACTGGGTACTGGTAATCACTGAGTACTGGTAAGCACTGGGTACTGGTAAGCACTGGGTACTGGTAATCACTGATTACTGGTAAGTACTGAGTACTGGTAATCACTGATTACTGGTAATCACTGAGTACTGGTAAGCACTGGGTACTGGTAAGCACTGAGTACTGGTAATCACTGAGTACTGGTAAGCACTGAGTACTGGTAAGTACTGAGTACTGGTAGTCACTGGGTACTGGTAATCACTGAGTACTAGTAAGCACTGAGTACTGGTAAGCACTGAGTACTGGTAAGTACTGAGTACTGGTAATCACTGTGTACTGGTAAGCACTGTGCACTGGTAAGCACTGTGTACTGGTAATCACTGAGTACTGGTAATCACTGAGTACTGGTAAGTACTGAGTACTGGTAATCACTGAGTACTGGTAATCACTGAGTACTGGTAAGTACTGAGTACTGGTAATCACTGTGTACTGGTAATCACTGAGTACTGGTAAGCACTGGGTACAGGTAATCACCGAGTACTGGTAAGCACTGTGTACTGGTAATCACTGAGTACTGGTAATCACTGAGTACTGGTAAGCACTGGGTACTGGTAAGCACTGGATACTGGTAATCACTGATTACTGGTAAGTATTGAGTACTGGTAATCACTGATTACTGGTAATCACTGAGTACTGGTAATCACCGAGTACTGGTAATCACTGAGTACTGGTAAGCACTGAGTACTGGTAAGCACTGAGTACTGGTAAGCACTGAGTACTGGTAAGTACTGAGTACTGGTAATCACTGAGTACTGGTAAGCACTGGGTACTGGTAAGCACTGGGTACTGGTAATCACTGATTACTGGTAAGTACTGAGTACTGGTAATCACTGATTACTGGTAATCACTGAGTACTGGTAATCACCGAGTACTGGTAATCACTGAGTACTGGTAAGCACTGAGTACTGGTAATCACTGAGTACTGGTAATCACTGAGTACTGGTAATCACTGAGTACTGGTAAGCACTGAGTACTGGTAAGCACTGAGTACTGGTAAGTACTGAGTACTGGTAATCACTGAGTACTGGTAAGTACTGAGTACTGGTAATCACTGATTACTGGTAATCACTGATTACTGGTAAGTACTGATTACTGGTAATCACTGATTACTGGTAATCACTGATTACTGGTAAGCATTGATTACTGGTAAGCACTGAGTACTGGTAACTGGTAAGCACTGAGTACTGGTAAGCACTGATTACTGGTAAGCACTGGGTACTGGTAACTGGTAAGCACTGAGTACTGTCAGCGGGTCCGGATAACAAACACTGGGACACAGTTCGAGTAGACAGACCGGGTCCAATTCAATCTTCTTGCTCCAACCCGGAGCGGATTTAACTGGAATATGACTGGACTGGAACTCATTGAAACAATACAATTCATTCCAATTGTATACTGTGGTCGGAGGTGATAGGGCAGACCCTCCTACTCACCCGAGTCAGCTGGCGTGGCGGCCGGACCCGGCTGCTCCTCCACCGGCGGAACCAACAACTGCTCCTCCACCGGCGGAACCAACAACTGCTCCTCCACCGGCGGCAGCAGCAGCGGCTCCAACACAGGTGGCGGAGGCGGGGGCGGGGGCGGGGGCGGCTGGGTCGCCGGTGTCTGCTCCTGAGCCTCTGTCGGACAGCCGGACACAACCAGAGGTCAGACAGCTCCAGCTGGAGATTAGACAGTCCCGTGGGGAGTCAGACGGCTCCAGTGGGGGGGGGGGGGGGGGGGGACAGACAGCTCCAGTGGGGAGTCAGACAGCTCCAGTGGGAGGTCAGACAGCTCCAGTCGGGGGTCAGACAGCTCCAGTGGGGGGTCAGACAGCTCCAGTGGAGGGTCAGCCGGCTCCAGTGTGGGGACAGACAGCTCCAGTGGGAGGTCAGCCAGATCCAGTGGGGGGTCAGACAGCTCCAGTTGGAGGACAAACAGCTCCAGTGGAAGGTCAGACAGCTCCAGTGGGAGGTCAGACAGCTCCAGTGGGAGGTCAGACAGCTCCAGTGGGAGGTCAGACAGCTCCAGTGGGGGCAGACAGCTCCAGTGGGGGTCAGACAGCTCCAGTGGGAGGTCAGACAGCTCCAGTGGGAGGTCAGACAGCTCCAGTGGGAGGTCAGACAGCTCCAGTCGGGGTCAGACAGATCCAGTGGGGACAGACGGCTCCAGTGGGGAGTCAGACGGCTCCAGTGGGGAGTCAGACAGCTCCAGTGGGGCTCAGACAGCTCCAGTGGGGAGTCAGACAGATCCAGTGGGGGACAGACAGATCCAGTGGGGGGACAGACAGCTCCAGTGGGAGGTCAGACAGCTCCAGTGGGGGTCAGACAGCTCCAGTGGGAGGTCAGACAGCTCCAGTGGGAGGTCAGACAGCTCCAGTGGGGGTCAGACAGCTCCAGTGGGAGGTCAGACAGCTCCAGTGGGAGGTCAGACAGTTCCAGTGGGAGGTCAGACAGCTCCAGTCGGGGTCAGACGGCTCCAGTGGGAGGTCAGACAGCTCCAGTGGGGACAGACAGCTCCAGTGGGGGCCAGACAGATCCAGTGGGGGCCAGACAGATCCAGTGGGGGCCAGACAGATCCAGTGGGGGGACAGACAGATCCAGTGGGGGCCAGACAGATCCAGTGGGGGGACAGACAGCTTCAGTGAGGAGTCAGACAGCTCCAGTGGGGGATCAGACGGATCCAGTGGGGGGGGGGGGCAGACAGCTCCAGTGGGAGGTCAGACAGCTCCAGTGGGGTCAGACAGCTCTAGTGGGAGGTCAGACAGCTCCAGTGGGGAGTCAGACAGCTCCAGTGGGGGATCAGACGGCTCCAGTGTGTATGGGGAGGGGGGACAGACAGCTCCAGTGGGAGGTCAGACAGCTCCCGTGGGGAGTCAGACAGCTCCATTGGGGGTCAGACAGCTCCAGTGGGGGGTCAGAAAGCTTCAGTGGGGAGTCAGACACCTCCAGTGGGGAGTCAGACAGCTCCAGTGGGAGGTCAGACAGCTCCAGTGGAGGGTCAGACGGCTCCAGTGGGGGGTCAGACAGCTCCAGTGGGGAGTCAGACAGCTCCAGTGGGGGTCAGACAGCTCCAGTCGGGGGTCAGACAGATCCAGTTGGGGGTGTCAGACAGCTCCAGTGGAAGGTCAGACAGCTCAAGTGGGAGGTCAGACAGCTCCGGTGGGGAGTCAGACAGCTCCAGTGGGGGTCTGACAGCTCCAGTGGGAGGTCAGACAGCTCCCGTGGGGAGTCAGACAGCTCCAGTGGGGGTCTGACAGCTCCAGTTGGGGGACAGACACCTCCAGTGGGAGGTCAGACAGCTCCAGTGGGAGGTCAGACAGCTCCAGTGGGGGGGGGGGGGGGTCAGACGGCTCCAGTGGGGGACAGACAGCTCCAGTGGGGGGACAGACGGCTCCAGTGGGAGGTCAGACACCTCCAGTGGGGGGGGTCAGACGGCTCCAGTGGGAGGTCAGACAGCTCCAGTGGGAGGTCAGACAGCTCCAGTGGGGGGGGGGGGGGGGGGGGTCAGACGGCTCCAGTGGGGGAACAGACAGCTCCAGTGGGGAGTCAGACGGTTCCAGTGGGGGGGTCAGACAGCTCCAGTGGGGGTCAGACGGCTCCAGTGGGGGGACAGACGGCTCCAGTGGGAGGTCAGACAGCTCCAGTGGGGGGTCAGACAACTCCAGTGGGAGGTCAGACAGCTCCGGTGGGGGGACAGACAGCTCCAGTGGGGGTCAGACAGCTCCAGTGGGAGGTCAGACAGCGCCAGTGGGGGGTCAGACGGCTCCAGTGGGGGGACAGACACCTCCAGTGGGAGGTCAGACAGCTCCAGTGGGAGGTCAGACAGCTCCAGTGGGAGGTCAGACAGCTCCAGTGGGGGGTCAGACGGCTCCAGTGGGGGGACAGACAGCTCCAGTTGGGGGGGGGGGGAGACGGCTCCAGTGGGAGGGTCAGACAGCTCCAGTGGGGGGTCAGACAGCTCCAGTGGGAAGTCAGACAGCTCCAGTGGGGGACAGACAGCTCCAGTGGGGAGTCAGACGGCTCCAGTGGGGAGTCAGACAGCTCCAGTGGGGGTCTGACAGCTCCAGTTGGGGGACAGACACCTCCAGTGGGAGCTCAGACAGCTCCAGTGGGAGGTCAGACAGCTCCAGTGGGAGGTCAGACATCTCCAGTGGGGGAGGGGGGACAGACGGCTCCAGTGGGAGGTCAGACGGCTCCAGTGGGGGGGGTCAGACAGCTCCAGTGGGAGGTCAGACGGCTCCAGTGGGGGGTCAGACAGCTCCAGTGGGAGGTCAGACAGCTCCCGTGGGGAGTCAGACAGCTCCAGTCGGGGGTCAGACAGATCCAGTGGGGGGACAGACAGCTCCAGTGGGGAGTCAGACAGCTCCAGTCGGGGGTCAGACAGATCCAGTGGGGGGGGGGGGGGAAAGACAGCTCCAGTGGGGGACAGACAGATCCAGTGGGGAGTCAGACAGCTCCAGTCGGGGGTCAGACAGATCCAGTGGGGGGACAGACAGCTCCAGTGGGGAGTCAGACAGCTCCAGTAGGGGTCAGACAGCTCCAGTGGGGGGTCAGACAGCTCCAGTGGGGAGACAGACGGCTCCAGTAGGGGGTCAGACAGCTCCAGTGGGGGGTCAGACGGTTTCAGTGGGGGGTCAGACAGCTCCAGTGGGAGGTCAGACAGCTCCAGTGGGGGGTCAGACAGCTCCAGTGGGAGGTCAGACAGCTCCAGTGGGGGACAGACAGCTCCAGTGGGGAGTCAGACGGCTCCAGTGGGAGGTCAGACGGCGCCAGTGGGGGGTCAGACAGCTCCAGTGGGGGGACAGACAGCTCCAGTGGGAGGTCAGACAGATCCAGTGGGAGGTCAGACAGCTCCAGTCGGGGGTCAGACAGCTTCAGTGGGGGGGGGGGGTCAGACAGCTCCAGTGGGGAGTCAGACAGCTCCAGTGGGGGGACAGACGGCTCCAGTCGGGGGTCAGACAGCTCCAGTGGGAGGTCAGACGGCTCCAGTGGGGGGACAGACAGCTCCAGTGGGGGGGGGCAGACAGCTCCAGTGGGGAGTCAGACAGCTCCAGTGGGGGGACAGACGGCTCCAGTCGGGGGTCAGACAGATCCAGTGGGGGGTCAGACAGCTCCAGTGGGGGGTCAGACAGCTCCAGTCGGGGGTCAGACAGATCCAGTGGGGGGTCAGACAACTCCAGTGGGGGGTCAGACAGCTCCAGTGGGGAGTCAGACAGCTCCAGTGGGGGGACAAACGGCTCCAGTCGGGGGTCAGACAGATCCAGTGGGGGGTCAGACAGCTCCAGTGGGGGGTCAGACAGCTCCAGTCGGGGGTCAGATAGATCCAGTGGGGGTCAGACAGCTCCAGTGGGGGGTCAGACAGCTCCAGTGGGGGGTCAGACAGCTCCAGTGGGGGGTCAGACAGCTCCAGTTGGGGGTCAGACAGCTCCAGTTGGGGGTCAGACAGCTCCAGTGGGGGTCAGACAGTTCCAGTGGGGGGTCAGACAGCTCCAAAGGGGGGGGTCAGACAGCTCCAGTGGGGGGTCAGACAGCTCCAGAGGGGGGTCAGACAGCTCCAAAGGGGGTCAGACAACTCCAGTGGGGGGTCAGACAGCTCCAGAGGGGGGTCAGACAGCTCCAGTGGGGGGGGGGGGGGTCAGACAGCTCCAGTGGGGGGTCAGACAGCTCCAGAGGGGGGTCAGACAGCTCCAGTGGGGGGTCAGACAGCTCCAGTGGGGGGTCAGACAGCTCCAGTGGGGGGTCAGACAGCTCCAGAGGGGGGTCAGACAGCACCAGTGGGGGGTCAGACAGCTCCAGTGGGGGGTCAGACAGCTCCAGTGGGAGGTCAGACAGCTCCCGTGGGGAGTCAGACAGCTCCAGTCGGGGGTCAGACAGATCCAGTGGGGGGACAGACAGCTCCAGTGGGGAGTCAGACAGCTCCAGTCGGGGGTCAGACAGATCCAGTGGGGGGGGGGGGGACAGACAGCTCCAGTGGGGGACAGACAGATCCAGTGGGGAGTCAGACAGCTCCAGTCGGGGGTCAGACAGATCCAGTGGGGGGACAGACAGCTCCAGTGGGGAGTCAGACAGCTCCAGTGGGGGGTCAGACAGCTCCAGTGGGGGACAGACAGCTCCAGTGGGGAGTCAGACGGCTCCAGTGGGAGGTCAGACGGCGCCAGTGGGGGGTCAGACAGCTCCAGTGGGGGGACAGACAGCTCCAGTGGGAGGTCAGACAGCTCCAGTGGGGGACAGACGGCTCCAGTGGGGGGATAGACGGCTCCAGTGGGGGGTCAGACAGATCCAGTGGGAGGTCAGACAGCTCCAGTGGGAAGTCAGACAGCTCCAGTCGGGGGTCAGACAGCTCCATTGGGAGGTCAGACAGCTCCAGTGGGGGACAGACAGCTCCAGTGGGGAGTCAGACGGCTCCAGTGGGAGGTCAGACGGCGCCAGTGGGGGGTCAGACAGCTCCAGTGGGGGGACAGACAGCTCCAGTGGGAGGTCAGACAGATCCAGTGGGAGGTCAGACAGCTCCAGTCGGGGGTCAGACAGCTCCAGTGGGGGGTCAGACAGCTCCAGTGTGGGGGGGGGGTCAGACAGCTCCAGTGGGGAGTCAGACAGCTCCAGTGGGGGGTCAGACGGCTCCAGTCGGGGGTCAGACAGCTCCAGTGGGAGGTCAGACGGCTCCAGTGGGGGGACAGACAGCTCCAGTGGGGGGGGGGGACAGACAGCTCCAGTGGGGAGTCAGACAGCTCCAGTGGGGGGACAGACGGCTCCAGTCGGGGGTCAGACAGATCCAGTGGGGGGTCAGACAGCTCCAGTCGGGGGTCAGACAGATCCAGTGGGGGGTCAGACAACTCCAGTGGGGGGTCAGACAGCTCCAGTGGGGAGTCAGACAGCTCCAGTGGGGGGACAAACGGTTCCAGTCGGGGGTCAGACAGATCCAGTGGGGGGTCAGACAGCTCCAGTGGGGGTCAGACAGCTCCAGTCGGGGGTCAGATAGATCCAGTGGGGGGTCAGACAGCTCCAGTGGGGGGTCAGACAGCTCCAGTGGGGGGTCAGACAGCTCCAGTGGGGGGTCAGACAGCTCCAGTTGGGGGTCAGACAGCTCCAGTTGGGGGTCAGACAGCTCCAGTGGGGGTCAGACAGTTCCAGTGGGGGGTTAGACAGCTCCAAAGGGGGGGGGGGGGTCAGACAGCTCCAGTGGGGGGTCAGACAGCTCCAGAGGGGGGTCAGACAGCTCCAAAGGGGGTCAGACAGCTCCAGTGGGGGGGTCAGACAGCTCCAGAGGGGGGTCAGACAGCTCCAGTGGGGGGGGGGGGGGGGGTCAGACAGCTCCAGTGGGGGGTCAGACAGCTCCAGAGGGGGGTCAGACAGCTCCAGTGGGGGGTCAGACAGCTCCAGTGGGGGGTCAGACAGCTCCAGAGGGGGGTCAGACAGCACCAGTGGGGGGTCAGACAGCTCCAGTGGGGGGTCAGACAGCTCCAGTGGGAGGTCAGACAGCTCCCGTGGGGAGTCAGACAGCTCCAGTCGGGGGTCAGACAGATCCAGTGGGGGGACAGACAGCTCCAGTGGGGAGTCAGACAGCTCCAGTCGGGGGTCAGACAGATCCAGTGGGGGGGGGGGGGGGGGACAGACAGCTCCAGTGGGGGACAGACAGATCCAGTGGGGAGTCAGACAGCTCCAGTCGGGGGTCAGACAGATCCAGTGGGGGGACAGACAGCTCCAGTGGGGAGTCAGACAGCTCCAGTGGGGGGTCAGACAGCTCCAGTGGGGGTCAGACAGCTCCAGTGGGGAGACAGACGGCTCCAGTAGGGGGTCAGACAGCTCCAGTGGGGGGTCAGACGGTTCCAGTGGGGGTCAAACAGCTCCAGTGGGAGGTCAGACAGCTCCAGTGGGGGGTCAGACAGCTCCAGTGGGAGGTCAGACAGCTCCAGTGGGGGACAGACAGCTCCAGTGGGGAGTCAGACGGCTCCAGTGGGAGGTCAGACGGCGCCAGTGGGGGGTCAGACAGCTCCAGTGGGGGGGACAGACAGCTCCAGTGGGAGGTCAGACAGCTCCAGTGGGGGACAGACGGCTCCAGTGGGGGGATAGACGGCTCCAGTGGGGGGTCAGACAGATCCAGTGGGAGGTCAAACAGCTCCAGTGGGAAGTCAGACAGCTCCAGTCGGGGGTCAGACAGCTCCAGTGGGAGGTCAGACAGCTCCAGTGGGGGGGGGGGGGGTCAGACAGCTCCAGTGGGGAGTCAGACAGCTCCAGTGGGGGGGGGGGGGGAGACAGACGGCTCCAGTCGGGGGTCAGACAGCTCCAGTGGGAGGTCAGACGGCTCCAGTGGGGGGACAGACAGCTCCAGTGGGGAGTCAGACAGCTCCAGTGGGGGGACAGACGGCTCCAGTCGGGGGTCAGACAGATCCAGTGGGGGGTCAGACAGCTCCAGTGGGGGGTCAGACAGCTCCAGTCGGGGGTCAGACAGATCCAGTGGGGGGTCAGACAGCTCCAGTGGGGAGTCAGACAGCTCCAGTGGGGGGACACACGGCTCCAGTCGGGGGTCAGACAGATCCAGTGGGGGGTCAGACAGCTCCAGTGGGGGGTCAGACAGCTCCAGTCGGGGTCAGAAAGATCCAGTGGGGGGTCAGACAGCTCCAGTGGGGGGTCAGACAGCTCCAGTGGGGGGGGTCAGACAGCTCCAGTGGGGGGTCAGACAGCTCCAGTTGGGGGTCAGACAGCTCCAGTTGGGGGTCAGACAGCTCCAGTGGGGGTCAGACAGTTCCAGTGGGGGGTCAGACAGCTCCAAAGGGGGGTCAGACAGCTCCAGTGGGGGGTCAGACAGCTCCAGAGGGGGGTCAGACAGCTCCAAAGGGGGGTCAGACAGCTCCAGTGGGGGGTCAGACAGCTCCAGAGGGGGGTCAGACAGCTCCAGTGGGGGGTCAGACAGCTCCAGAGGGGGGTCAGACAGCTCCAGTGGGGGGTCAGACAGCTCCAGAGGGGGGTCAGACAGCTCCAGTGGGGAGTCAGACAGCTCCAGAGGGGGGTCAGACAGCACCAGTGGGGGGTCAGACAGCACCAGTGGGGGGTCAGACAGCTCCAGAGGGGGGTCAGACAGCACCAGTGGGGGGTCAGACAGCTCCAGTGGGGGGTCAGACAGCTCCAGTGGGAGGTCAGACAGCTCCCGTGGGGAGTCAGACAGCTCCAGTCAGGGGTCAGACAGATCCAGTGGGGGGACAGACAGCTCCAGTGGGGAGTCAGACAGCTCCAGTCGGGGGTCAGACAGATCCAGTGGGGGGGGGGGGACAGACAGCTCCAGTGGGGGACAGACAGATCCAGTGGGGAGTCAGACAGCTCCAGTCGGGGATCAGACAGATCCAGTGGGGGGACAGACAGCCCCAGTGGGGAGTCAGACAGCTCCAGTGGGGGGTCAGACAGCTCCAGTGGGGGGGTCAGACAGCTCCAGTGGGGAGACAGACGGCTCCAGTAGGGGGTCAGACAGCTCCAGTGGGGGGTCAGACGGTTACAGTGGGGGGTCAGACAGCTCCAGTGGGAGGTCAGACAGCTCCAGTGGGGGGTCAGACAGCTCCAGTGGGAGGTCAGACAGTTCCAGTGGGGGACAGACAGCTCCAGTGGGGAGTCAGACGGCTCCAGTGGGAGGTCAGACGGCGCCAGTGGGGGGTCAGACAGCTCCAGTGGGGGGACAGACAGCTCCAGTGGGAGGTCAGACAGCTCCAGTGGGGGACAGACGGCTCCAGTGGGGGGATAGACGGCTCCAGTGGGGGGTCAGACAGATCCAGTGGGAGGTCAGACAGCTCCAGTGGGAGGTCAGACAGCTCCAGTCGGGGGTCAGACAGCTCCAGTGGGGGGTCAGACAGCTCCAGTGGGGGGTCAGACAGCTCCAGTGGGGGGGGGGGGTCAGACAGCTCCAGTGGGGAGTCAGACAGCTCCAGTGGGGGGACAGACGGCTCCAGTCGGGGGTCAGACAGCTCCAGTGGGAGGTCAGACGGCTCCAGTGGGGGGACAGACAGCTCCAGTGGGGAGTCAGACAGCTCCAGTGGGGGGACAGACGGCTCCAGTCGGGGGTCAGACAGCTCCAGTGGGAGGTCAGACGGCTCCAGTGGGGGGACAGACGGCTCCAGTCGGGGGTCAGACAGATCCAGTGGGGGGTCAGACAGATCCAGTGGGGGGTCAGACAGCTCCAGTGGGGGGTCAGACAGCTCCAGTTGGGGGTCAGACAGCTCCAGTTGGGGGTCAGACAGCTCCAGTGGGGGTCAGACAGTTCCAGTGGGGGGTCAGACAGCTCCAAAGGGGGGTCATACAGCTCCAGTGGGGGGTCAGACAGCTCCAGAGGGGGGTCAGACAGCTCCAAAGGGGCGTCAGACAGCTCCAGTGGGGGGTCAGACAGCTCCAGAGGGGGTCAGACAGCTCCAGTGGGGGGTCAGACAGCTCCAGTGGGGGGTCAGACAGCTCCAGAGGGGGGTCAGACAGCTCCAGTGGGGGGTCAGACAGCTCCAGTGGGGGGTCAGACAGCTCCAGTGGGGGTCAGACAGCTCCAGAGGGGGGTCAGACAGCACCAGTGGGGGGGGGGGGGTCAGACAGCTCCAGTGGGGGGTAAGACAGCTCCAGTGGGGGGGGGGGGGGGGGGCAGTGTACCAACATTTGTCAATTTGGGTGGGAAATGACACTCAAATGTGAATAATTTTCCACTCTCTCCCCCCTTTTAGGAGATAATTTGCCACTCCCAAATTATGAATTGTGGTATTCTAACATAAATATTGACTAAAATACATGATTTAAATGAAAACTGCTTTTCATATTCAAAACAGAAATCAATATTGTACAATTTTCTTCCTAATTGTTCACTCTCATGGTCTTTTTGGCTCGAATTTTGCACTCTGACACCCAAGCAAAATGTGCATTTTGGTACACTAGGGGGGGGTCAGACAGCTCCAGAGGGGGGTCAGACAGCTCCAGTCGGGGGTCAGACGGCTCCAGTGGGAGGTCAGACGGCTCCAGTGGGAGGTCAGACGGCTCCAGTGGGAGGTCAGACAGCTCCAGTGGGGAGTCAGACGGTTCCAGTGGGGAGTCAGGCAGCTCCAGTGGGGGTCAGGCAGCTCCAGTGGGGGGTCAGACAGCTCCAGTGGGAGGTCAGACAGCTCCAGTGGGGGGTCAGACAGCTCCAGTGGGGGTGGGGGGGGGGGGGGGAGTCAGACAGCTCCAGTGGGGGGTCAGACAGCTCCAGTGGGGGTGGGGGGGGGGGGGGAGTCAGACAGCTCCAGTGGGGGGTCAGACAGCTCCAGTGGGGGGTCAGACAGCTCCCGTGGGGGTCAGACAGCTCCAGTGGGGGGGGGGGTCAGACAGCTCCAGTGGGGGTGGGGGGGGGGTCAGACAGCTCCAGTGGGGGGTCAGACAGCTCCAGTGGGGGGTCAGACAGCTCCAGTGGGGGTGGGGGGAGTCAGACAGCTCCAGTGGGGGGTCAGACAGCTCCAGTGGGGGGTCAGACAGCTCCCGTGGGGGTCAGACAGCTCCAGTGGGGGGGGGGGGGGGGGGGAGTCAGACAGCTCCAGTGGGGGGTCAGACAGCTCCAGTGGGGGGTCAGACAGCTCCAGTGGGGGTGGGGGGGGGAGTCAGACAGCTCCAGTGGGGGGTCAGACAGCTCCAGTGGGGGTGGGGGGGGGGAGTCAGACAGCTCCAGTGGGGGGTCAGACAGCTCCAGTGGGGGGTCAGACAGCTCCAGTGGGGGGTCAGACAGTCCCGTGGGGGTCAGACAGCTCCAGTGGGGGGGGGGGGGAGTCAGACAGCTCCAGTGGGGGGTCAGACAGCTCCAGTGGGGGTTGGGGGGGGGAGTCAGACAGCTCCAATGGGGGGTCAGACAGCTCCAGTGGGGGGGGGTCAGATAGCTCCAGTGGGGGTGGGGGGGGGGTGGGGGGGAGTCAGACAGCTCCAGTGGGGGGTCAGACAGCTCCCGTGGGGGTCAGACAGCTCCAGTGGGGGTCAGACAGCTCCCGTGGGGGTCAGACAGCTCCAGTGGGGGTGGGGGGGGGGGGGGGAGTCAGACAGCTCCAGTGGCGGCATCAAACATTCCGTCTCTCGCCTGACATGCCGTGGGCGGCGGAAGCTGTGAGTGACGGCGTTACAGGAACACTGCCGCAACACTGGGCGCCGGGGCGCCGCCCCCGGGGGGGATTGATATCAGACCACTGGCTTCATGGATACACAGGGCACTGATGCATTGCTATCTTCTGGCAGTCGGGATGAGTCATTCTCACAGAAAGTCACGACTGAATGTTTGAATTGCAGAATCGTAGCTTGCCACAATGGCGCAGTGTTGAATAAAATAACGTTTTGAACGCTTCATATCAGTTGTTGCATCATATCAAACGCAATATAATTGTGCGACAGCAAGCTTTCCTTTCCCGCGGTGCCTGAATGTGGGTTGAAACACGCCCTTCTCATTGGATAGTGAAAGAAACTGCTCCCAACTATCAAATCAACCAACCAATAACGGTACTCGATTTCAGATAACTTACGATTACAAAATTTACATGGCATAACTTCAAGAAGGTTTGTGCAAAGACTGAGATTGCTATGACCCATCTCAACATATTTAAGACGTCGGTCAGACAGGTCCAGTGATGCAGCCGCAGCCAGACCGCGATATACGGCAGGGAGCGGCGGCAGATCCTGTCGCAACTAAGCACGGCAGAGGGGCGGCAGCGGTCGGAGGGCAGAGGTCGGCGGGCAGAGGTCGGCGGGCAGAGGTCGGTGGCCGGCCTCAGAGCAGGAGCGGCGTGACAAGACGTGTGCGTACCGGCGATGATGGGCAGGTTCTCAGCGGGACAGGACGTGTGTGTACCGGCGATGATGGGCAGGTTCTCAGCGGGACAGGACGTGTGCGTACCGGCGATGATGGGCAGGTTCTCAGCAGGACAGGACGTGTGCGTACCGGCGATGATGGGCAGGTTCTCAGCGGGACAGGACAGGACGTGTGCGTACCGGCGATGATGGGTAGGTTCTCAGCGGGACAGGACAGGACGTGTGCGTACCGGCGATGATGGGCAGGTTCTCAGCGGGACAGGACGTGTGTGTACCGGCGATGATGGGCAGGTTCTCAGCGGGACAGGACGTGTGCGTACCGGCGATGATGGGCAGGTTCTCAGGACAGGACGTGTGCGTACCGGCGATGATGGGCAGGTTCTCAGCGGGACAGGACAGGACGTGTGCGTACCGGCGATGATGGACAGGTTCTCAGCAGGACAGGACGTGTGCGTACCGGCGATGATGGGCAGGTTCTCAGCGGGACAGGACGTGTGCGTACCGGCGATGATGGGCAGGTTCTCAGTGGGACAAGACGTGTGCGTACCGGCGATGATGGGCAGGTTCTCAGCGGGACAGGACGTGTGCGTACCGGCGATGATGGACAGGTTCTCAGCGGCACAGGACAGGACGTGTGCGTACCGGCGATGATGGGCAGGTGCTCAGCGGGACAGGACAGGACGGACGTGTGCGTACCGGCGATGATGGGCAGGTTCCCAGCGGGACAGGACGTGTGCGTACCGGCGATGATGGGCAGGTTCTCAGCGGGACAGGACGTGTGTGTACCGGCGATGATGGACAGGTTCTCAGCGGGACAGGACAGGACGGACGTGTGCGTACCGGCGATGATGGGCAGGTTCCCAGCGGGACAGGACGTGTGCGTACCGGCGATGATGGACAGGTTCTCAGCGGGACAGGACGTGTGCGTACCGGCGATGATGGACAGGTTCTCAGCGGGACAGGACAGGACGGACGTGTGCGTACCGGCGATGATGGGCAGGTTCTCAGCGGGACAGGACGTGTGCGTACCGGCGATGATGGGCAGGTTCTCAGCGGGACAGGACAGGACGGACGTGTGCGTACCGGCGATGATGGGCAGGTTCCCAGCGGGACAGGACGTGTGCGTACGGCGATGATGGGCAGGTTCTCAGCGGGACAGGACGTGTGCGTACCGGCGATGATGGACAGGTTCTCAGCGGGACAGGACGTGTGCGTACCGGCGATGATGGACAGGTTCTCAGCGGGACAGGACAGGACGGACGTGTGCGTACCGGCGATGATGGGCAGGTTCTCAGCGGGACAGGACGTATGCGTACCGGCGATGATGGGCAGGTTCTCAGCGGGACAGGACAGGACGGACGTGTGCGTACCGGCGATGATGGGCAGGTTCCCAGCGGGACAGGACGGACGTGTACCGGCGATGATGGGAGGTTCTCAGCGGACAGGACAGGACGGACGTGTGCGTACCGGCGATGATGGGCAGGTTCCCAGCGGGACAGGACAGGACGGACGTGTGCGTACCGGCGATGATGGGCAGGTTCTCAGCGGGACAGGGCAGGACGGACGTGTGCGTACCGGCGATGATGGACAGGTTCTCAGCGGGACAGGACAGGACGGACGTGTGCGTACCGGCGATGATGGGCAGGTTCCCAGCGGGACAGGACGTGTGCGTACCGGCGATGATGGGCAGGTTCTCAGCGGGACAGGACAGGACGGACGTGTGCGTACCGGCGATGATGGGCAGGTTCCCAGCGGGACAGGACAGGACGTGTGCGTACCGGCGATGATGGGCAGGTTCTCAGCGGGACAGGACAGGACGTGTGCGTACCGGCGATGATGGACAGGTTCTCAGTGGGACAGGACGTGTGCGTACCGGCGATGATGGGCAGGTTCTCAGCGGGACAGGACGTGTGCGTACCGGCGATGATGGACAGGTTCTCAGCGGGACAGGACAGGACGGACGTGTGCGTACCGGCGATGATGGGCAGGTTCCCAGCGGGACAGGACGTGTGCGTACCGGCGATGATGGGCAGGTTCTCAGCGGGACAGGACAGGACGTGTGCGTACCGGCGATGATGGGCAGGTTCTCAGCGGACCAGGACGTGTGCGTACCGGCGATGATGGGCAGGTTCTCAGCGGACCAGGACGTGTGCGTACCGGCGATGATGGGCAGGTTCTCAGCGGGACAGGACGTGTGCGTACCGGCGATGATGGACAGGTTCTCAGTGGGACAGGACGTGTGCGTACCGGCGATGATGGGCAGGTTCTCAGCGGGACAGGACGTGTGCGCACCGGCGATGATGGGCAGGTTCCCAGCGGGACAGGACGGACGTGTACCGGCGATGATGGGCAGGTTCTCAGCGGGACAGGACAGGACGGACGTGTGCGTACCGGCGATGATGGACAGGTTCTCAGCGGGACAGGACGTGTGCGCACCGGCGATGATGGGCAGGTTCCCAGCGGGACAGGACGGACGTGTACCGGCGATGATGGGCAGGTTCTCAGCGGGACAGGACAGGACGGACGTGTGCGTACCGGCGATGATGGGCAGGTTCTCAGCGGGACAGGACAGGACGGACGTGTGCGTACCGGCGATGATGGGCAGGTTCCCAGCGGGACAGGACGTGTGCGTACCGGCGATGATGGACAGGTTCTCAGCGGGACAGGACGTGTGCGTACCGGCGATGATGGACAGGTTCTCAGCGGGACAGGACAGGACGGACGTGTGCGTACCGGCGATGATGGGCAGGTTCCCAGCGGGACAGGACGGACGTGTACCGGCGATGATGGGCAGGTTCTCAGCGGGACAGGACAGGACGGACGTGTGCGTACCGGCGATGATGGACAGGTTCTCAGCGGGACAGGACGGACGTGTGCGTACCGGCGATGATGGGCAGGTTATCAGCGGGACAGGACAGGACGGACGTGTGCGTACCGGCGATGATGGGCAGGTTCCCAGCGGGACAGGACGGACGTGTACCGGCGATGATGGGCAGGTTCTCAGCGGGACAGGACGTGTGCGTACCGGCGATGATGGGCAGGTTCTCAGCGGGACAGGACGTGTGCGTACCGGCGATGATGGGCAGGTTCTCAGCGGGACAGGACAGGACGGACGTGTGCGTACCGGCGATGATGGGCAGGTTCTCAGCGGGGCAGGACAGGACGGACGTGTGCGTACCGGCGATGATGGACAGGTGCGTACCGGCGATGATGGGAAGGTTCTCAGTGGGGCAGGGCAGGACGGACGTGTGCGTACCGGCGATGATGGGCAGGTTCTCAGCGGGACAGGACGTGTGCGTACCGGCGATGATGGGCAGGTTTTCAGCGGGACAGGACAGGACGTGTGCGTACCGGCGATGATGGGCAGGTTCTCAGCGGGACAGGACGTGTGCGTACCGGCGATGATGGGCAGGTTCTCAGCGGGACAGGACAGGACAGGACGTGTGCGTACCGGCGATGATGGGCAGGTTCTCAGTGGGACAGGACAGGACGTGTGCGTACCGGCGATGATGGGCAGGTTCTCGAAGGGACAGGACAGGACGTGTGCGTACCGGCGATGATGGGCAGGTTCTCAGTGGGACAGGACGTGTGCGTACCGGCGATAATGGACAGGTTCTCAGCGGGACAGGACGTGTGCGTACCGGCGATGATGGGCAGGTTCTCAGTGGGACAGGACATGACGTGTGCGTACCGGCGATGATGGGCAGGTTCTCAGCAGGAGAGGACAGGACGTGTGCGTACCGGCGATGATGGGCAGGTTCTCAGTGGGACAGGACATGACGTGTGCGTACCGGCGATGATGGGCAGGTTCTCAGCGGGACAGGACAGGACGTGTGCGTACCGGCGATGATGGGCAGGTTCTCAGTGGGACAGGACATGACGTGTGCGTACCGGCGATGATGGGCAGGTTCTCAGCGGGACAGGACGTGTGCGTACCGGCGATGATGGGCAGGTTCTCAGTGGGACAGGACATAACGTGTGCGCACCGGCGATGATGGGCAGGTTCTCAGCGGGACAGGACAGGACGTGTGCGTACCGGCGATGATGGACAGGTTCTCAGCGGGACAGGACGTGTGCGTACCGCCGATGATGGGCAGGTTTTCAGCGGGACAGGACAGGACGTGTGCGTACCGGCGATGATGGGCAGGTTCTCAGTGGGACAGGACATGACGTGTGCGTACCGGCGATGATGGGCAGGTTCTCAGCGGGACAGGACAGGACGTGTGCGTACCGGCGATGATGGGCAGGTTCTCAGTGGGACAGGACATGACGTGTGCGTACCGGCGATGATGGGCAGGTTCTCAGCGGGACAGGACAGGACGTGTGCGTACCGGCGATGATGGGCAGGTTCTCAGTGGGACAGGACATGACGTGTGCGTACCGGCGATGATGGACAGGTTCTCAGCGGGACAGGACGTGTGCGTACCGGCGATGATGGGCAGGTTCTCAGTGGGACAGGACATGACGTGTGCGTACCGGCGATGATGGGCAGGTTCTCAGCGGGACAGGACAGGACGTGTGCGTACCGGCGATGATGGGCAGGTTTTCAGTGGGACAGGACATGACGTGTGCGTACCGGCGATGATGGGCAGGTTCTCAGCGGGACAGGACGTGTGCGTACCGGCGATGATGGGCAGGTTCTCAGCGGGAAAGGACGTGTGCGTACCGGCGATGATGGACAGGTTCTCAGTGGGACAGGACAGGACGGACGTGTGCGTACCAGCGATGATGGGCAGGTTCTCAGCGGCACAGGACGTGCGCGTACCGGCGATGACGGACAGGTTCTCAGTGGGACAGGACAGGACGGACGTGTGCGTACCGGCGATGATGGACAGGTTCTCAGTGGGACAAGACGTGTGCGTACCGGCGATGATGGACAGGTTCTCAGCGGGACAGGACGTGTGCGTACCGGCGATGATGGACAGGTTCTCAGCGGGACAGGACGTGTGCGTACCGGCGATGATGGGCAGGTTCTCAGCGGGACAGGACAGGACGTGTGCGTACCGGCGATGATGGGCAGGTTCCCAGCGGGACAGGACGTGTGCGTACCGGCGATGATGGACAGGTTCTCAGCGGGACAGGACGTGTGCGTACCGGCGATGATGGACAGGTTCTCAGTGGGACAAGACGTGTGCGTACCGGCGATGATGGACAGGTTCTCAGCGGGACAGGACGTGTGCGTACCGGCGATGATGGACAGGTTCTCAGCGGGACAGGACGTGTGCGTACCGGCGATGATGGACAGGTTCTCAGCGGGACAGGACGTGTGCGTACCGGCGATGATGGGCAGGTTCTCAGCGGGACAAGACAGGACGTGTGCGTACCGGCGATGATGGGCAGGTTCTCAGCGGGACAGGACAGGACGTGTGCGTACCGGCGATGATGGGCAGGTTGTCAGCGGGACAGGACGTGTGCGTACCGGCGATGATGGGCAGGTTCTCAGTGGGACAGGACGTGTGCGTACCGGCGATGATGGACAGGTTCTCAGCGGGACAGGACGTGTGCGTACCGGCGATGATGGGCAGGTTCTCAGTGGGACAGGACAGGACGTGTGCGTACCGGCGATGATGGGCAGGTTCTCAGCGGGACAGGACAGGACGTGTGCGTACCGGCGATGATGGGCAGGTTCTCAGCGGGACAGGACAGGACGTGTGCGTACCGGCGATGATGGACAGGTTCTCAGCGGGACAGGACGTGTGCGTACCGGCGATGATGGGCAGGTTCTCAGCGGGACAGGACAGGACGTGTGCGTACCGGCGATGATGGGCAGGTTGTCAGCGGGACAGGACGTGTGCGTACCGGCGATGATGGGCAGGTTCTCAGTGGGACAGGACGTGTGCGTACCGGCGATGATGGACAGGTTCTCAGCGGGACAGGACGTGTGCGTACCGGCGATGATGGGCAGGTTCTCAGCGGGACAGGACGGACGTGTGCGTACCGGCGATGATGGGCAGGTTCTCAGCGGGACAGGACGTGTGCGTACCGGCGATGATGGGCAGGTTCTCAGTGGGACAGGACAGGACGTGTGCGTACCGGCGATGATGGGCAGGTTCTCAGCGGGACAGGACGTGTGCGTACCGGCGATGATGGGCAGGTTCTCAGTGGGACAGGACAGGACGTGTGCGTACCGGCGATGATGGACAGGTTCTCAGCGGACCAGGACGTGTGCGTACCGGCGATGATGGGCAAGTGCTCAGCGGACCAGGACGTGTGCGTACCGGCGATGATGGGCAGGTTCTCAGCGGGACAGGACGTGTGCGTACCGGCGATGATGGACAGGTTCTCAGCGGGACAGGACAGGACGTGTGCGTACCGGCGATGATGGGCAGGTTCTCAGCGGGACAGGACGTGTGCGTACCGGCGATGATGGGCAGGTTCTCAGTGGGACAGGACAGGACGTGTGCGTACCGGCGATGATGGACAGGTTCTCAGCGGACCAGGACGTGTGCGTACCGGCGATGATGGGCAAGTGCTCAGCGGACCAGGACGTGTGCGTACCGGCGATGATGGACAGGTTCTCAGCGGGACAGGACAGGACGGACGTGTGCGTACCGGCGATGATGGGCAGGCTCTCAGCGGACCAGGACGTGTGCGTACCGGCGATGATGGGCAGGTTCTCAGCGGGACAGGACGTGTGCGTACCGGCGATGATGGGCAGGTTCTCAGCGGGACAGGACATGACGTGTGCGTACCGGCGATGATGGACAGGTTCTCAGCGGGACAGGACGTGTGCGTACCGGTGATGATGGGTAGGTTCTCAGCGGGCGCCGGAGTCGCCACGAACGACAGCTGATGGCCGGCCGACGATCTGAAAACGGTCACCGAGGGGTACAGGACAAGTCACAGGACAGGTCACACAGGGCACAGGACAGGTCACACAGGGTACAGGACAGGTCACACAGGGTACAGGACAGGGCACAGGACAGGTCACAGGACAGGTCACACAGGGTACAGGACAGGTCACAGGACAGGTCACACAGGACAGGTTACACAAGACACAGGACAGGTCACACAGGACACATCACACAGAACACAGGACAGGTCACACAGGGTACAGGACAAGTCACATAGGACAGGTCACACAGGGTACAGGAGATGTCACACAGGGCACAGGACAGGTCACAGGACAGGTCACACAGGGTACAGGACAGGTCACACAGGGCACAGGACAGGTCACAGGACAGGTCACAGGACAGGTCACAGGACAGGTCACAGGACAGGTCACACAGGACACAGGACAGGTCACACAGGGCACAGGCAGGACAGGTCACAGGACAGGTCACACAGGGTACAGGACAGGTCACACAGGACACAGGACAGGTCACAGGATAGGTTACACAGGGTACAGGAAAGGTCACACAGGGCACAGGACAGGTCACAGGACAGGTCACACAGGGTACAGGACATGTCACACAGGGTACATGACAGGTCACACAGGGCACAGGACAGGTCACAGGACAGGTCACAGGACAGGTCACAGGACAGGTCACAGGACAGGTCACACAGGACACAGGACAGGTCACACAGGGCACAGGCAGGACAGGTCACAGGACAGGTCACACAGGGTACAGGACAGGTCACACAGGACACAGGACAGGTCACAGGATAGGTCACACAGGGTACAGGAAAGGTCACACAGGGCACAGGACAGGTCACAGGACAGGTCACACAGGGTACAGAACAGGTCACACAGGGTACAGGACAGGTCACACAGGGTACAGGACAGGTCACACAGGGTACAGGACAGGTCACACAGGGTACAGGACAGGTCACACAGGGTACAGGACAGGTCACACAGGGTGCAGGACATGTCACAGGACACAAGACAGGTCACACAGGTCACAGGACAGGACGTCACACAGGGTACAGGACAGGTCGGACAGGCTACAGGACAGGTCGGACAGGTCACACAGGGTACAGGACAGGTCACAGGACAGGTCACAGGACAGGTCACAGGACAGGTCACAGGACAGGTCACAGGACAGGTCACAGGACAGGTCACATGACAGGTCACAGGACAGGTCACAGGACAGGTCACAGGACAGGTCACAGAACAGGTCACATGACAGGTCACAGGACAGGTCACAGGACAGGTCACAGGACAGGTCACAGGACAGGTCACAGGACAGGTCACAGAACAGGTCACATGACAGGTCACAGGACAGGTCACAGGACAGGTCACACAGGGTACAGGACAGGTTACACAGGACAGGTCACACAGGGTACAGGACAGGTCACATAGGGTACAGGACAGGTCACACAGGGTACAGGACAGGTCACAGGACAGGTCACAGGACAGGTCACAGGACAGGTCACATGACAGGTCACATGACAGGTCACAGGACGGGTTACACAGGACAGGTCACACAGGGTACATGACAGGTCACACAGGGCACAGGACAGGTCACACAGGGTACAGGACAGGTCACACAGGGTACAGGACAGGTCACACAGGGTACAGGACAGGTCACACAGGGTACAGGACAGGTCACACCGGATACAGGACAGGCCACAGGACAGGCCACAGGACAGGTCACAGGACAGGTCACAGGACAGGTCACAGGACAGGTCACAGGACAGGTCACAGGACGGGTCACACAGGGCAGGTCACACAGGGTACAGGACAGGTCACACAGGGCACAGGACAGGACACACAGGACAGGTCACACAGGGTACAGGACAGGTCACAGGACAGGTCGCACAGGGTACAGGACAGGTCACACAGGGTACAGGACAGCAGTGTCTCAAAATTACATTTTAGCTTGGGTGTCAGAGTGGAAAATGTGAGCACCAAAAAGACCATGAGAGTGGAAAATTATGTACAAAATGGTACAATATTTATTTGTTTTGAATATGAAAAGCAGTATTTTTGGTTGACATGATGTATTTTAGTCAATGTTTTGTATCTTCAGAATCAATATCAATTCATAATTTGAGAGTAGAAAATTATTCACATTTGGGTTTTTTATTTCCCATACGAACCTTATCCGATACGAACCTTATCCGATACGAACCTTTGCATACGAACCTTTGCTTACGAACTTTTTCCATTACGAACTTTTTCCTTTACGAACTTTTCCCTTTACGAACTTCAGCATACGAACCTTTTGCATACGAACTTTATCCGTTACGAACTTTTTGAATACGAACTTTATCCGATACGAACCTTTTCCGTTACGAACTTTAGCCGTTACGAACTTTATACCATACGAACCTTTGCATACGAACCTTTGCTTACTAACTTTTTCCGTTACGAACCTTATCTTTACGAACTTTGGTCCGGGAAGCGGGGTCAACTACTACGCCGAGTAGCCGGACCGAGCGGGACGGGGACATGGTCGAGTTGTCAATGGTCAAATGGAAGTCTTGGGTCTTCTTGATGTTAGGCCTGGTACCAATAATGATCAAATCAGTTTTTGTCGGGTTCATTTTTAGCGAGTTCGATTTGAACCAACTCTCCATGGTAGCCAAAGTAGTCTGGATGCGGGTCTGGAGAGCGATTAAGTTTTTGTGGTCCGGTTTCGCTCGATCCAACAATTGGGTGTCACCGGCGTAGTCAATGACCTTGCATGACAGGTGGCAGGGCAAGTCATTGCCCAGAATGCTGAACAGGATTGGTCCGACAATAGATCCCTGTGGTACGCCATGCGTGACGGGCAGAGGTGTCGCACCACCGCCTCTCACCACCTGGCTCCGTCCGCTCAGGTAGCTGGCGGACCACGAGGGATCGATTCCATACCATCCCAACTTGGTGAGGAGGACACCGTGATCGACGCTCTCGAAGGCCTTACTAAGATCAGCTGTAGTTATGGAACAAATTTCGCCTTCATCTATGGCTTGAGAAGCCAGTCGACAGCGTCGAGCACGGCGTCCTCCGTGGAATGTCAACGGCGGTAATCGTACTGTTGGCTATATAGGACGTTGTTTTGCGCCAGATAGCTAGAAAGCTAATCAAAACCACTTTTTCTGCGACTTTAGAGAGGTGAGAAAGCAAATAAATCGGCCGGAAGTTAGAGGGGGTGGTTGCGTCGCAGATTTAAAGATGGGCACAACGGTAGTTGCCTTCCACGCCTTTGGGAAGACACAGGTCACAATCGGGGTGTTCAAAATACGGAGCAGGTGAGGCGCGAGAACAGGCAGGCATCGTTTTACTACACTGAACGGACACACCGTCTAAGCCTACAGCGCCCGAGGGGTTCATGGTGGAGATGGCGCGGGCCAGCTCTGGCAGGGTGATCGGGCGCGGTTTGAAAGCTCCGGTGACAACGACAGGTCACCTGGCGCTGGGCAGGTCAGGAGTAACCCCTCCCTCTCATCTGGCGCTGGGCAGGCCAGGAGTGACCCTTCCCCTCTCACCTGGTGCTGGGCAGGTCAGGAGTGACCCCTCCCCTCTCACCTGGCGCTGGGCAGGTCAGGAGTAACCCCTCCCTCTCACCTGGCGCTGGGCAGGTCAGGAGTGACCCTCACCTGGCGCTGGGCAGGCCAGGGTTGACCTCTCCCCTCTCACCTGGCGCTGGACAGCCCAGGAGTGACCCTCACCTGGCGCTGGGCTGGCCTGGAGTGACCCCTTCCCTCTCATCTGGCGCTGGGCAGGCCAGGAGTGACCCCTTCCCTCTCATCTGGCGCTGGGCAGGCCAGAAGTGACCCCTCCCCTCTCACCTGGCGCTGGGCAGGCCAGGAGTGACCCCTCCCCTCTCACCTGGCGCTGGGCAGGCCCCAGGAGTGACCCCTCCCCTCTCACCTGGCGCTGGGCAGGCCAGAAGTGACCCCTCCCCTCTCACCTGGCGCTGGGCAGGCCAGGAGTGACCCCTCACCTCTCACCTGGCGCTGGGCAGGTCAGGAGTGACCCTCACCTGGCGCTGGGCAGGTCAGGAGTGACCCTCACCTGGCGCTGGGCAGGTCAGGAGTGACCCCTTCCCTCTCATCTGGCGCTGGGCAGGCCAGGGTTGACCTCTCCCCTCTCACCTGGCGCTGGGCAGGCCAGAAGTGACCATTCCCCTCTCACCTGGAGCTGGGCAGGCCATGAGTGACCCCTCCCCTCTCACCTGGCGCTGGACAGGCCAGGAGTGACCCCTCCCCTCTCACCTGGTGCTGGGCAGGCCAGGAGTGACCCCTCCCCTCTCACCTGGCGCTGGGCAGGCCAGGAGTGACCCCTTCCCTCTCACCTGGCGCTGGGCAGGCCAGGAGTGACCTCTTCCCTTTCATCTGGCGCTGGGCAGGCCAGGAGTGGCCCCTTCCCTCTCATCTGGCGCTGGGCAGGTCAGGAGTGACCCCTCCCCTCTCACCTGGCGCTGGGCAGGCCAGGAGTGACCCTCACCTGGCGCTGGGCAGGTCAGGAGTGACCCTTCCCCCCTCACCTGGTGCTGGGCAGGTCAGAAGTGACCCTCGCCTGGTGCTGGGCAGGTCAGGAGTGACCCTTCCCCTCTCACCTGGCGCTGGGCAGGTCAGGAGTGACCCCTTCCCCTCTCATCTGGCGCTGGGCAGGTCAGGAGTGACCCCTCCCCTCTCACCTGGCGCTGGGCAGGTCGGAGGCGGACAGCAGAGAGCCGGTGCCGCTCATGGTAGCGGTGCGGTCTCGCTGCACCTCCGGCTCAGGATGCCGCTCCTGATCCTGCTGCTGGCGCTCCTGGTCAGCCGGCTCCTGGCGACATGGCACATGACGGCACTCAGTACAGTCGGTCTCATAATGATCTTCCCTTGCCACCACGTGGCGCTACGGTCGCGATAGGCACAAAAAAAAGATGGTTTCCCCACCGTAGGTTGGTACCCATTGTGGCTGTCTGGCAGGTGCGTGACCTGGGTTGGGGGAGGGAGGGAGGGAGTGCGGGGCGTTGTCGGAATTGAATGCGCCGTGACCCGGGTGGTGGTCTGGGCCGTCTGTCTCGAGGGTCAAGAGGCCACCTGTCCTGAGCTGGCAGAGATCCAATATTGGAGACTGAATAACAGTGTCCACCACATCAGCCCAAATAGCTGTCGGTATAGCTGCCCACTCCTAGCGTATTCGTAGATTGGTCGTGGGTTCGAACCGCGCTGGCACCAGGCGCTTCTACGTAAATTTATTCCATGCCACGTGTCATGTGCAATGCAGAACCTCGAAATTGCGAATGCAAACGTCCACCTGATGATTCTACACGAAAAAGCAGACAAATGCAGTGGGCCTCGCACTGATATGTTCGAATCACGCCGCTCCGTCCTTCACGCTCCGCACACACCCGGGAGGGTTTATATCCATTAAGTTAGCGACGATATCTGCGACGACAGTATGTAAAACCTTATGTCTATGAAACATCGCCAGGTGTGTAGCTGATAGAGCATCTGACTAGCTACGTGTTTAAATTTGACTTTGACCATGAGATCAGGTCAAAATATCGACACTTTATTTTCTGGCGCACGGCAAATTTCTAAATCGTCGCAAGCGACACGACGGATAGCCATTTCAGAGACGACATCTGTGACGACAGTATAGGTCAACTTGAGATACAAATATTCGTCGTAGTATAGCCCGTGCAGTGTTCTATCAATTGGACACTTAGCGATGCTTCACAGACCTATGGTTTTCTTAAAACTGGTCATCACAGACATCGTCGCTAACTTGACATTCTAGGTCTGCGTATATTTCCAACCACGGTCCGCCACGCAGCCTCGCCACACATGCGCATTGTTATTCCCCGATCGGCCTGTGTGGGTCAGACCAGGACGGAGCGGTGCAGATTCCGCCAAGTATCGGCCGGTACCGGGCGATCTGTCAAACCGGTCCGGTCCCGCCTCGGTACGGGATTCAGCCAGCTATCGTTTTGCCTACCGTGGGAGACCCAGAGCTAGGGAAGATCATTTTGGGACCGACTGTACCTACTCCAGCCATCCCCGGTCCGCCGGCCCACAGGTGCCCGCTCAGCCAGCCCGCTCAGACACCGCCGGCCGTCACGGTGTAACGCACACGGCACGCGAACGGCTGTATGTATGTGTGTATGTGTGTATGTATGTATGTATGTATGTATCGACGTCAGCTGACCAATCCACAATTCAGGGCTATTCTGAGGTCATTGTCGTACACGGTACACATGCATATAAAAACATAAAATATGAACACGGTGATAGCAAAAGCATTATAAAACAATAAGAAACACAATAAAAAGTCAGGCCTAGCCCGCGCCGCCTCACGCTTATTTCAGCGGTCACGGAGCCGGCGACCCCTCGCCGCCGGCCAGGCGAGCGATCCGCTGGCCAGAGTGCGGCGAGCCGCTCGCCCGGCCGACCGACCGACCCGACAGGTGTCTGGCCGGTCCCAGGTATTTCACCGTGTTTGCGGTCAACTGGGTGGGGGCCTGGGCGGGGTCTAGGAACAACTCAAAACAAAGCAAAACACACTGTAAAATACCCCATTGTGGTAACGTACTAACTAATTCAAGAGGCGAGATTTCAGCGCTTTCTTAAAGCGTGCGTGAGACATGTTTTGGAGCTCCGTCCCAATCACATGCTCATTGTACAGTTTACACGTTCGGTATATGAATGTCCTCTGGCCTAGGTTGGTGCGAGTCCGGGGCACGTACAAGTGATCCGACTGCCTGTTTCGACGCTGGGAAACTTCTCTATTGTAACAGACGTCTTTTCTTAGCACCTCAGATTCACCTGTGACAATAAGGTTGTGCAGAAGACACATGCCGTTCATGTCAACCAATGAACCGATAGATAGCCATTTCAAGTCCTTAATCACGTCGGATATGTGGTTGTACCTCCTTCTACCGGAAATCCCTCTAGCAGCAAAGTTTTGCACTCTTCGCAGTCGCTTCAACTTGGTCTTGGTTGCACAACCGAATACCTGACTACAGTACCGTACATGTGACAAAACTAAAGCATCTACTATGGTCGGTAGCACATGTAAAGGAAGTACGTGTTTTGCGTGCATAAGGCCAACAAGCATACAAAAACATTTGTTTACGACATGATTTATATGCGGCTCAAAGCTCAACTGACTATCGAACATAACTCCTATATTTTGTTTACAGTAGACACAGGTTGTAGAGTCTCGCCCAGGAACAGCACTCGACCCGGATCCACCCCGGCAGCTTGCAGCGCAGATCTGCCCCCGACCATCATCAGCTCGGTTTTTGCCGCATTGATCTTCATGCCATTCTGGAGAAAGTAGGTGGCCAGTGTGTCGAGTACTCGCTCCAATGCAGACTGAATCTCTGACAGCCGTTCCTTCGGTCCTGATATGACCAGCTGGGTGTCATCAGCGTACCTGGCCATTCGAACCGTGTAGCCATTGATCTCTGACGGCACATAGCAGGCAGCGCTGATGGAGGCGATGTTGTACAGAATCGGGCCGAGGCATGAACCCTGCAAAAATTCCAATGTTGATTGGGAGCAGTGCCGACTTTCCTCTCCCAGACAGTTGAACGCACTGTCGGTGACCAGCCAGGTAGCTTCGAAACCAGCCCGGGGCAATCTGAAGCAGCTGCAGTTGATTCAGTAGAGTCTGATGGTCAACAACATCGAATGCACGACTGAGATCAATCAGTCTAAGGATGCTGATGTCACCTCGATCTGCCGCCGCCAGTAGGCTGTCATTGACACTGACGAGTGCCGTTGCGGTGCTGTGCCGGTGTCTGAACCCGTGTTGTTCTGGGCTGTACAGACGGTCCGTTCCGGTTCAGGTAGGCTTCAACTTGAGAGCAGACAACCTTTTCCACAATTTTGCTAATTACTGGAACATTTGTGATCGGTCTGAAATTTTCTGCAGTGCTCATGTCGCCCTTCTTATGCAGTGGTATGACAACTGCCATCTTCCAGGTGTCTGGTACAGTTTCTGACACGATACTCTTGTTGATTATCTGGAGTATGATCCGTCCGATGACAGGGAACACAGACACGCTGGCCACAGACACGCTGGGATAGCCACATACACGCTGGGCTGGACACACAGACACGCTGGGCTGGACACACAGACACGCTGGGCTGGACACACAGACACGCTGGGCTGGACACACAGACACGCTGGGCTGGACACACAGACACGCTGGGCTGGACACACAGACACGCTGGGCTGGACACACAGACACGCTGGGCTGGACACACAGACACGCTGGGCTGGACACACAGACACGCTGGGCTGGACACACATACACGCTGGGCTGGACACACAGACACGCTGGGCTGGACACACAGACACGCTGGGCTGGACACACAGACACGCTGGGCTGGTCACACAGACACGCTGGGCTGGACACACAGACACGCTGGGCTGGACACACAGACACGCTGGGCTGGACACACAGACACGCTGGGCTGGACACACAGACACGCTGGGCTGGACACACAGACACGCTGGGCTAGACACACAGACACGCTGGGCTGGACACACAGACATGCTGGGCTAGCCACATACACGCTGGGCTGGACACACAGACACGCTGGGCTGGACACACAGACACGCTGGGCTGGACACACAGACACGCTGGGCTGGTCACACAGACACGCTGGGCTGGACACACAGACACGCTGGGCTGGACACACAGACACGCTGGGCTGTACACACAGACACGCTGGGCTGGACACAGACACGCTGGGCTGGACACACAGACACGCTGGGCTGGACACATACACGCTGGGCTGGACACACAGCCACGCTAGGCTGGACACACAGACACGCTGGGCTGGACACACAGACACGCTGGGCTGGACACACAGACACGCTGGGCTGGACACACAGACACGCTGG